>JBBPTT010000089.1:3903-55785 GCA_038094175.1 Boletellus aff. lepidospora
GTCACAGAGTCCGCCAACACATCTTCCGAGTGTTGTCTCGTGGCTTGATTTGATGCAGAGGCTGGCTGAGACGTCACCCAAGGCACGAAAACATCTCTTCCCGAGGGTGAACGTGATGGGTCTTCGGTACTGTCACCCGCTGGTATGATCCGCTTTGACAATCCGTCTTGCTCTATGGCCCAAACGTAGATCAAGATACGTCCGTGGACAGGTGAGACACACTGAAGAAGTCGCTGTAAAGCCCACAGTCAGTGCATGCAAGACCTGTATCGACTGTCGCACCTGCACAGCCAGTTTGCGTCTCTCGTGTGATGATAGATGATGTATCGTAGCTATTGAGACCGCGTAGTCCTGCCATGATACCTCAGCGTGCTGACCAGCAGTCGGACTTGCCACTAGCCACTCACGAATGCTCCGGCTCTCCACCCACTGTCTAGCACGTCTCCCCAGACAACTTCACGGACGGCCGATGTAGCGGGACCGCTTCTGGCATTTCTGGCGATCAGTAAGAGGTTTCTGCTGCGGTCGAGGCCGACGGTCAAGACACTTCCAGGCCTATCGATGGGCAAAGGGAGGTATTTCCCGTTTCCCGTCCCGGAATCAAGGCCGATCCATCCTGAGGGCAGATTGGAGATGAACTTGGCAATGATGGGCCATGGCTAAGCAGATACATTCAACAGAAATCCTGCGCGGGTTCGACGTCCCACCTTGTAGCGGGTGGATGAGAAGTGGGTGGCTATCTGGTCGTAGACAGCGTGGACGTGACGATCTTCGTACGCTTGAGGGTCGCCGACGACGGAGACGGGTGTGACACTCTTCATAAAGGATCAGAGACAAAGGTCGTTGTGATCACAACTTGATGTTTGTCATGAGTACAGACGCGAGAGCCGACGACGACACGAAAGATTACAGGTCGGTAAACCCCATCAGATCATCCACTGCTCTACGGAATCTGTGCGGATCGAACGCTGGAAATGGAACCAATGCACCCCCGTCAAAGGACGCGATTGTCGTTGGTAGATCACTAAACGGTGGGATAAGGGCGGAGTAGCGAAACTCGCTTGGGGGACTCACTTCACGGACGTAGATCTGAGATGGCCGAGGTGGTCCAATTGTGATGCAAGCTCCTCCTGGTGGTTGTCCAACAGAGTCGGATTTGGCACTACGATCAGAGGTTTTCCAGCCCTCAGCACATCGAGAATGGTCCCTGACCCTTCGCCGGACGTCAGGTTGTAGCACAAGCTCGAGTGCGAGTGCGTCCTCACCTGCGTGGCTGATGACGAGGTCTGCGCGTTCGATGTCGTCTTGAATGGACGGCTTGAACCTCCAAGTCTCAATGTCCAACCCTAGCTTGCTGATCATCAACGCATCCCCAGCGGGTGGGCCGTAGCCCAAGCCGAGGTCAGAGTTGCCCCTCTGTAGCGTTATCTGCACAAATCCTTTTGCGTGCAGCGCTGCGAGCACGGGTTCGGAGATCGTAGCTTGTACGAGTGCGTCAAACTTGGTGGAGCCGACCGTGACGAAGGCGAGCATCTCCGTCCTTAGGCTTCGCCTAGTTCGACACTTTGGACCATGTAAAGGACCTGAAGACCTGCGACGAATATGACTCGATCACACATCTCTCTACACGACCCCCAGCTTGCGATCCACGGCATACCATCATGGGCTACACCCTCTGCGTGCTAGGTACATCCCTCCAAGCGAGTAGTCCGCTGACATTTACCACATCACCAGGGTGTGGCACGATGGGCGTTGCCATCATATCGGGTGTTGTCGCCAGTCTCCAGTCCAAAGACGACGTCCGTGTCCTCCCCAAGTGGGAGTCCCACACCCCCGGCACATCAACCCCAACCGCAGATTCCCCCGACCCCTCGCTGCCTTCGTTTTTCATCGCTACCGTCACGAGGCAGGAGAGCGCACAAAGGCTGCAGCGCACATTTAGTCTCCTCGGGGGACTCGGCTCTTCGGTCCAAATTGTCGTCGACGAAAACCTTGCGGCTGTTCAGAGATCTGACGTCGTCGTCCTGTGGTAAGCTGTCCGTCCCCCCCCTCCCTCCGACATGATTTCGACCGAGGCGTCCCTGGATAGTTGCAAGCCCCATCAAGCACACATCGTCCTCGGCCAGGATGGAATGAAAGAAGCTCTTGACGGAAAACTGTTAATCAGCATCCTCGCAGGCATTACCATTTCCCAGTTGACTGCATGGGTCCTTCCGACCACAAAGGTCGTCAGGGCCATGCCTAACACACCCTGTCGGGTGCGTGCCCTATTCTCGTTCCCCTCTGCTCTAACAAGACGAAACCCGCAGATTCGAGAGGGCATGACGGTCGTTAGCCCTCTCCCCACCCTCCAGAATAGTGAAGACGTAGAGCTCGACCGTTCGATCATCCTCAAGATATTCTCGTCCATCGGCCGTTGTCGGTTCCTCGAGGAAAAACATTTTGATGCCTGCACAGCTCTCTCTGGCTCGGGCCCCGCCTTTGCATGTATCTTCCTGGAAGCCATGGCAGACGGCGGCGTCATGATGGGCTTGCCCCGAGCCGAAGCACTCGAGTTGGCCGCTCAGAGTGAGTTGCTGCTTGTGCTTTGCCAGCGGGACAAGGGAATTCTGAACGCCCGGCAGCTTTTCAGGGTGCAGCACGCATGGTTCTTCAGGCTGGTGCGCACCCGGCGCAGATTAAAGATTCTGTGACAAGCAAGTCTCCACGTTCTGTCGGGTCGGCACTACGGCTAACTTTTTTGCAGCTCCGGGAGGGTGCACTATCGCAGGACTTTTAGCAATGGAAGACGGCAAGGTACGGTCTACGATTGCTCGCGCAATCCAGATTGCGACGGAACGTGCCAGCGAACTCGGCCAACCAACGAAAAAAATTACATGATCCTTGCGATCGACAGCCCGAATGTGAAAAGAAACATTTATTAGATTAAAACACTATAGCATGTATCCCATCTTGCTTTCGAACCTACGTGGTACATATTGCAAGGTCCGACATATGTCGTGGGTAGCGACAACGATACGGTATCGCCACAGTGCTCTTGCTCCCGTAAAATGAGGGCGGTTGTGTGGGTTGTGCAACACCGCCCAGAGTGTTGGAGAGCAACAGATAGCGGGAAGACAGATGAAAAAAACTAAAACACTTTATCAATTGGATTCACCGTAGTGGCTTGCACGTCAAATGTGAGCAGAAAGATACAGCGCAGACCGAAAACACGTCACCTTTTATTGTACAGGATGACAGCTGGACAAGTAAACGAAAAAAAAAGAACTGGTGAAGACATGTCCCCCGTGTGTGAACCCCTCTGCTTTGGAACTAGATGGCTCTCTGCCAACAGCAAGCAAGCGAGGCAAAAATGATAACAGGGTAATCAAGCGTGGTTTTGATATTGCTCAGAAGAATGAACGTCACTCCGTATGGTAATCCGGGGAGACGCCAAAGTGAAAGAGCGTTTCTTACAGTCACACGGAAAGCAGGCGGGCTAATAGGATTGCACAATAAAATATACAATGCCAACCTAAGGAATGCCCGGTGAGTATGCGACCCAAGACAATACTGGAATGGACTTACACGATAACGGATCACCGGTCTGTATGGCAAAAAATGTGTAAGTAAATAGACCACAAGCAATGGCCTGATTGTACGCACAGAATTCGTGAGTGTCGTCTGCTCGTTTGACCGTTTGCTGGTCGGAGAAGAGGAGCGTGTGAGTTTGGTTGTGACTGCCAAACAAAGCACAAACAACTCACTTTCCACGCCTCTTCAAAGTCGACTGGAAGGATAACATAGCGGTTTTTGCGTACCGCTGCACGGTGATTCAGACTGGGACGTTCACAGGCTTAGGACATACTAACCTTGTAGACCAGCGGCTTGGACAATAGAAGCGATCTCTGCTGACGATAGCCGGTCAGGTCTTGACACGTCTAAGGTAATATTCGTCAGCTCATGATCGAATGTTCGAGTTCGGTGTAGACTGACAATCTTCGAGATCGACGTCGGGCCCCAAGTTCATCTTGTTCGTGACAGTTTGGAAAATTAGTCTTTTTTCACGCCGTGATGGAAGTGGAAATTCGATTTTTCGATCGAGACGACCAGGTCGCAGCAAAGCAGGGTCAAGAGTATCTGCACGATTTGTGGCCATGATGACCTTTGGCGCACAAAGAGTCAACATGTTGGCCTGACGGTGGCAAAGGCAAACAACGGACCTTGACATTGCTGCCCTGGTCGAAACCGTCCATCTGGTTTAGTAACTCGAGGAGGATGCGCTGAACCTCTCGATCTGCACCTGTTTGTGCATCGAACCGTTTGGTGGCAATGGCATCGATCTCATCAATGAAGATGATTGCTGGCGCATTTTCGCGTGCGAGTCGAAAGACATCGCGAACCATTCGCGGACCCTCACCGAGGTACTTTTGCACAAACTCGCTGCCGACTACACGGATGAATGAAGCGGTCGTATGATGGGCAACGGCTTTTACAAGCATGGTCTTCCCGGTACCTGTAATGAGAATAAGCGCGAACGACGACCCACACGCATACGACGCTCACCTGGTGGGCCATACAGGAGCACACCACGAGGGGGGTCGATTCCAATCTTCTTGTAAAGATCAAAGTGGGTAAGAGGTAGTTCAACCGCTTCCCTAATTTCCTGCTTCTGGGAGTCCATTCCACCAACATCAGAATACGTGACATCTGGCTTCTCCTCTTTCGTAAGCATGGCAATAGATGAATCCGCTTCCGGTGGGAGGATATCCACGAGGGCGTTAGAGTGACGGTGGAGAGCAACAGAAGACGATGGCTTCAACAGCTCCCTGTCCAATGTTGATAAGATCCTCACTACATAATTCGAGCCGGTTGTTGAGCCCACGATGCCTGTCTGTTGGTCGATGGCTTCGAGGAATTGGCCGATGACAAGAGGTACAGACTTGATGCGCTTGACTTCCTCCTGCGCACGAATAAGCTCGCGCTTGAGGTTAGCCTGTTCATCCTTGATATAGCTTTCCTGGATGTCAAGGAGCTCGAGGTGACGAGAAAGCTTCTTGTACTTGGTGTAGAGGTCCTCTTCCTGGAGCTCTCTGTAGAGAGCAGACTTTTCGGTCACGACCGACTCAAAGGTCGGTTCCTAGATAAAGACTCGTACCGTGAGCGCACGAAAAGAACGACGACGGGACGTACTTCCTTCTGGTTTTCCTTTCCAGCGTCCTCCATGGTGGTGATCTCTGCTGAGAGCCATGCACGCAATGACGCGTTCATCTGGGCGATGGGAAACACCTTCCTTTTTCATTTGACTCATCAGACCCGTGTCGTCGTTCGGGCATCCCCCCCAGCAAGAACGGCCATGGCGCACGTCGTGCTCCCTCTCGACCAGCCCTCAAACTACAAGGACTCGCAAAGCAGACTAGAGAGGTCTAAGCAACATGATCTCCTCTCCAAGTCTACGACCTTATACGTGCGTCCCGCCTTCCAGTCTGCCTTCCATGCACCGACACCGACGTGCCCCTCAGATTGGCAACTTGAGTTTCTACACCACAGAAGAACAGATATATGAGCTATTCAGTAAGTGTGCCAGCCCGGAAGATGGCGGTGGTATCAAGCGCATCATCATGGGACTCGATCGCAACACCCGGTGCGGTTTCTCCTCACCGACTCGCTCACATCCACTCACGCCCCTTCTTTGACGTGAAGAACGCCTTGTGGGTTTTGTTTTGTAGAATATTATACACATGCCGAAGCTCTCGCGAGCATGAAATATATTAGCGGCACGAAACTCGACGAGCGCATCATTCGTTGCGATCTCGACCTTGGTTATAAGGAAGGACGTCAGTTTGGTCGGGGAAAGAGTGGTGGCCAAGTTCGAGACGAACATAGACAAGATTACGACCCTGGGCGCGGAGGCTGGGGTGCACAGGCGCAGATGGACAGACGAAGAGAAGTCGAAGAACGCTACATCGACGTACAAGATGGTCCGGGCGCCGTTGCTGGTGGGGGCGGAGAGTGGAAAGAAACCGAAACTGTGCCAACCCTCAAGCGTGCCCGCTCTCCAGATGATGAAGGGGATGACGCGAGATCAGTCCGTCCATCGTCGCTCTCGTTTCCTCGTGCGCTGACCTATCATTTCAGACCCACCATCCACGAATTGAAGATCCCGAGGCTGAGAGAATGTAAAACGGTATCCTATAATCCAGTCCATGTAGTGTAGTACAGTGTGGACTCATTAGAAGCCATATTGACTATGCATAACATCGACACATGGGAACAGCCCATGCTGCCACGCTCATCGAACGACACAGGCCCGTACCTGGAACTTTGCACTATACCTGTCAGGTCTGAAAAGGGTCCGGTGAATGCGTCGAGCTGTATGGTATGAATCTGAAATGGACGAAGTCCGAATGAGGAATCTCGAATAAAGAGAGAACTCGTTTGCTTGTCTTCTGGACGCTGAACATCATGCCAAAAACAATGATGGATATAGTCACTTACAAGTTAACTTTGTAGATCTCAGCGTCGTCTCCCATCGCGCCAATCTTGTTATGTTCGAGAAACTCTTTCACACATCCTACTGAGGCTTTGGGGGGAAAACCCCATGCGCAAACTTGCATGCCGTTGCTCATGTCGCCAGAGGAAGTGAGGCCGGCCAGGGTCCCTCGCTCGAGAGCCGCCCTGCGGCCCTTGATGCCTCGCAGGTTCTTGATTGTCGGAGGCTCGAGGGACGGGTTGGCCGTGACACTATAACCTCCTACGGTCGTACTTCGGAGCTTAGCGATGTTCATCTGCAGGAAGTCGGGATGGGAGAGTGTGATGAACGCCTGGCGCGTTGGCAGGAAACGAAAGAGCTGCAATTGAACTGGACCGGCATAAGGACGTGCTTGGCAAAACCAGCTAAAATTGTCACCATCCTCGACGCCAACAAGGCGTTTGCGTCTCAGGGCTCTCTCGATATCGGCGGGGAGAGTTGACCGGGATAGGTTCTCCAACCGGATGTGCCGTCTGGTCTCGGCTGTCATATGCGTTCTTCAGATATCGCCGTACGTGACGGACGTAGCCACTCACTACTGAGCTTACTACTGAGCGTTCCCCCGGCTGGTCTGGTTATTCGATATGCTGCGCCTGCGGACATGATAATGGTGAAGAGCAGAGTAGCTTCCAGGTCATGTGACTATACGGTATTGTCTCCTGCCACAATGTCCTCGAGGACCGACCACCGACGACGAGAACGGAGTTGGGAACGAGAAGACAGAGACAGAGACAGAGATAGGGGCAAGGACCGTTACTCAAGAAGTGCAAGGCCTGGTGGACGCAGGAGGGACAGTCGCTCACGAAGTCCCCGGAGAGGTATGTCGACCCTCAGACTGTTCTGGACGAGAGCTGTCTCATTGCTGAACAGACAGGCACGACTACGACAGAGATAGAGGTTCACGGAGAGACGACAGACGTGATTACGACCGCGATCGCGACGACCGCAGGTCCGATAGAAAGAGCGACAGAAGGTCCGAGAGAAAGGACGAAAGGCGTGACCGCTATACTCCAGAGCGGAGCACCCCCAAGGATAAGGACGACCGCAGCAAGGATCCCTCGCGACATGGTGAACCCCAGCGCCCACAAGAGGCACGTACTGATGTCCAGCCTGCAGTTCGGGCAGAATCCCCCAAACGTGTGTCATTTCCCGTTCTCGAGCAACGGCCGTTCACCTTTTGGTATTAGGCAACATTGCTGCGCCCGCTCCCTCCAAGCCAATTCTGGATCCCGATACCCCCCCAGTAGAGGAGGGTGAGGCGATGGACGTTACCACTGCAGAGGATGAGTCCATGATGGCCACGATGGGTCTCACGGGCTTTGGTTCCACCAAAGTATGAGTGCCTTTCCTTACCCCCTCCCGTCCACTAATAATTGCGTCCACAGGGCAAGCATGTCGAGGGGAACCAAGAAGGTAGTGTTAATATCAAGAAAATACGAACATGGCGTCAATACATGAACCGGTGCGACATGCATTCTGGCGTTTGCTGGGCATAGTGACCTACTTTTTATCCAGCCGGGGTGGATTCAACAGGTATATACACCTTTTGTCGCTATATCTCTTCACAGGTTAATGCTGTTGGGACAGGCCACTGGACAAGATCAAGTGACCTCTGTGTGATCTAACAGGAGGCATGTCCGGGGCTGCCTGTGCGACAGCATCTCGTCGTGTGACCGAGTAGGGCGATGCAAGCACGTGCTATTCCAAGCAAGGGACTCGAAATAAAAAAAATCTATCTGCAGTGTTTGCATCAGCTAGTGTACTCCAGGATGTAATAGTCGCGTTCACTTAGACGAATATGACAAATATTTGTGCGGACCTTGGTGCGAATTTCATGGACACGACAGCAGCCCATGCGGCAAGTTTCAATCGGAGATCTAACTGTCGCTTAGACAAATATGATGTATCGAACCCTACAAAACCCTAGCTAAACCCTAGTAGATTTGTCCAAGACATGCACCACTTTTAAACTTCGGTGGTTCGGCAAAACGGCACAACCAATCCCATTTTAAATACAAATGGGGCCCCATACAGGGCCTTATCCAGTCTCGTACCCGACGGGGCGTCAGCGGAGTTTTAATCTGTCCAAAAAAGGTGGAGCGGAGAGACGTGCCCTACTATCGTTGCTTCTTTAGTGTAAAAAAAGCACTAAATCAATTCTAACGTCTCAACAACAGCCTTTGTGTGTCTCGGAGCAAAACCATGTATTGAGTACATGATAATACTCCTCCTCCTTTTTTACTGGATTTTTTCTTGAATGTGTTCAGAGCATATGAACATTCCGACGTTTTGCTCATCTAGTGCAAAATTCTGTCACATTAGGTCACACCTTCGGCAGCTTCGAATGTTCAAATTTCAATCCCAGACTACCGGCGGCGAATGGTAAAGTTAATCATCGTTGTCAGTGTGCCGAGGAGGAGGTTGAATTCTGTCACATCTGTCCATATGCGTGACAATCTCTCTCCTTCTACACCTCAAGATTTTGGTCTAGAGCCTTATTTGTTGAGTCTCTCGCTTTTATACTCAGTATTTGGAACCTTCATATACTAAATAATTATCCCTAGTGATTACTTGTCAAGTCCATCTGCACGATCTTGTGGATCTGGGGGTCAGAAATGATGGGTTTTTCGACATCTTGGGATATAACGTCGAACCATCAGTCCATCATCATCTAAACATCTGTTGATTTTTTATCCTAGGCTGGAGTACATTAAGGACTAGCTCTAGAAATTTTTTCGAGTCTGTAGAATGATAACAATGTGGTGTTTCGAATTGTTCAAAATTTTTGCATTATATATGTGCTTTGCACTAAAGAAGCAATGATAGTACCACCCATGGTGGTCATCTTTGGAAATAATTCAAACTCCGTTATTGATCTGGAGCCAAGAGTAGGCCTTACCAAGTAAGGCCGCGCAAGGCCGAATGGGAGACATCTAGTATTAGATCTCCGATTGAAACTTGCCGCATTCCATGAAATTTGCACCAAGGTCCGCACAAATATTTGTCACATTTGTCTAAGTGAACGCGACTAATACATTCAAGTCCGTAACAACGGAAAACACACACACAACACAGGCCAGACAGGATTACAAGGATGAGAAAAAAGAACTGTGCCGACGAGGGATACAGAGACCATGCTGTCCCGCGGCGTCCTCTAATGCCGTACTCAGAATCCATGCAGCTTGATGGTGTTCTTCGGGATGCCCTCTTCGGTGAGGAAATTTGCAATCTTGACCCTTTGATCACCTTGAAGCTGGATGACTTGACCCATCTCCTCATCGTCGACAAGATTGCCGTTGCACGCAAATTCCTACATCGGATCCGTAAGCCAAATCGATGGGGCGGAGTGGATAGTATACCTTTTTGAAAGCCTTCAAGAGTTTCTTGGGATCGTATTCTGCAAGGGATGAACACCTGCATCGCCACGGACCCAACAGCAGCTCACCCTTGGGGAGGCCTTGCAACGTGGTCAGAGTCTTTCTCCCGTTCCTCTGCTGAATGCGGATGTGAAGGTAATTCTGTGTAGAGCCCACGTCCTGGTGGCCCTTGAGAGGATCGCCTTCATCAGCAAAAGGATCTGCGAGAGACGCCGGCCGTGAGACAACGTATTGGGGTAATGAGTGCTGAGAGACTCGCCGAAGGAGGTCAGGTTCTGCACGCTCATGCGATAATGGAGAATAGATCTGGGGGAGTTGTGGTTTCTGGAGGCAAGATGAGGGTTCGAGACAAGCAACGCCGACTCGGGCCCGTCGAATTTAATGTCGAGATGGTGATTAGTAAGCGTTGTCGACCATGGCTGCCACCGACCGCAAGAAGAAGCGGGCCACGCCGCCGACGTTCCATTTCCTACCAAAGAGTCGTGGTGCGTGTGTCCGCCGTCGTTCAGCGATGACGCTGACCGGCCCCCAGCCAAACAGCTCAGAAAATCTTGGGTCCAGGATCACAAGATTCGCAGCAAGTGGTGGGCCCAGAAGAAAAGGGAGGGTCTCACAAGTCCGCTGGTCGAGCACTCGCCCAGACACCAGCACGTCGACCCGGATCCCGTGTCGGACACAAATCGTCAGGACAGCCCACCCACCCCTGTCCCTGCGCCATCTCACGGGAAACAATCCCTGCGCAACCTCAGGAGAACTGCTTATTCCTCCGGGTCCTTCTACACTCAAAAGGCCGACTCTTCGCATCGTGGTGGGAGAGCGACCGCAAGTCAACCAGTTATGAAATTGCGCATGAACGTCTTGCTTGAAAAGATCAAGCGCAACCTCTCGCAATGATGACCATTCCGTGTATCTTGTCCCGGTCCTCAAAGCTTTCACGACGTGACCGATGGGCCACTTGTGTGTGGCATACACCCTTCTTCGAAACAAAACCTCATGCTTTATTTTCTTTATCATCTGCCTCATCGATCGTCATCTTTTGTTCTTCGCCAATCCCGGACTGCTCTCTACCCCCTTTCACGAACCTAGTCTCCAACGTATCCAGAAATGGACGGGCCCCGGTGGTCGTTACAGAGGTGATTGGAGTTGGATGATCACTCATGTGTCCTGGACTCGGGTCGTCAAGTTCGTCCACGAGCCCGATCGCTCGTTGTGGTATCGGTTCGCGAAGGGATTCCACACCTCCAACTATTTCCATTGCAGCAAGTGCCAGTGGTGATGGTGGAGGGCTTTGTGATTTGGAACGTCTTGCATCGTCGTGCAAGAACGGAATGGGCGAAAACATCGGAGTTGCGGGTGTGGCCTGAGCAGAAGGAATAGCCGAGAATGTACCTATCGAGAATCCATTTTGAGGCAGTTCTATGGAGAACGCATCCCAAGTCGATGTGACCAGAAGTGATTTCTCTATCGCACGGAGATATTTGCCGATTACCTTGTAATGTTGCCTTGGAAATGCACAAAGCTCGCACACCCGCTGGATGGTGAATGGCGGGTTGCTAAACGTTATTGTCAGTGAGCTTGGCCAGAGCAAGGCCCGTCCAACGTACTCGTCAAATTCATGAAGCTGTCGAAAGATACGATTTTTCATCTCCTCTGCTTCATCCAGAGACATACGCGCTTTAGGTGTTTCGTGAGGGCACATTTCACTGGGTTTGCGAGGAGGAAATGGGGGCAACCTCAGATTCCCCAAGCTGTCTGCCACCCCCGTGGCAGGCCTCGAAGGCTCGGCGGGCTGAGCTTCGTCGGCAAGGAATAATGCGATGTTCTGCAATATGCAGACTAAAAACCCGTGAAACAAATATCTGTCGTAACGCACCTGGCCTATCTTGTGCTTGATGATCTCCCGGAGCGGTTGCCATTCCGTGCTATCATCGGGGTCAGATTGGAACCGGCGTCTGTCGATGACTCACTTTGGCTCGAGAATGTCCGTGGATGCGATCTGTTCCAGCACCGACTGATGCTCTGCTCTTAGCACATGAGTCTGGCGCGCAGTCGCGTGTGCTGTGCCACACCTGGATGCCACTCAAAGCTTTCCGATAGGTCGTATGGGCATTCGGCTGTGGAGGCCATCCTGGAACCTGTGATGGCAAGCTTGGCATTGCTGCGCGTCGAGTCCGAATTGATACATACGGCTGACGAGAAAGAAGGAAGTCGGCGTCAGCCCTGGTCTCGGCGCCACGGCGTGTCGCAGCGCTCCTGAGGCTGTGTCAAGACCCTGAAACGCCCAGCCAGACGTCCCCTACTACTAGGACCTTTAAAACCCATTGCGAATGTGACCATCGGGTTCGCAACATGTCTCGCCTGGATTGGCTCCCAAGGCCACGTAACAGCGTCACGACGAAGAGGGCCGACAGCAAGAGGCGTCTTGAACTCCTCAAGTCTTATGCTCCGGATTGGTGCGCAAGTTGAACAAAAAATGTCATTGTTTTGACTTTATTCATTTTTCGAAACGAAAGGATTTTGACTATTGTTTTGGCGTGAGTCCTTTGTTCCCCGGGACTAGCACCATGTGTTCAAGCTTGAGACAGAATCGTGTTCTTTGCTTTGAACCCTATCCATGGATTCAGAAGAGACTTTTCTGTCAGTGATGAAACGTAAGCTGACACCCAGCTGTGGGTCCTAGCAATCATTGACCATGCCCCTCTAGTATTCACTTTCCGTAAGCCCATCACCATCTTGCACATTTCGAGGCTGACATTCGACGAACAGTTATGCCGTCCATGAGCGCGTCCCGGTGAGCGCTAATTCGAGGCCCATGGCTTTTTCCTGAGACATTCCTATACGCCTAGGATGTTGCTTTGTATTTCATCGCCATCGTGGCTCCTTTGGTCATCCAACTAGTCGTCAATTTGATTACCGTCAGATCGTTCTGGGATTACCATAACAGTGCCCTCGGCTGTTTGTTCTTTTATTCTCTGTTAGTGACGCGCGTCGAACGATGTCTATCCAGTGATCCTCGGTCTAGCTATCACCGGCTCCATCACACAATTTTCCAAGATCACCGTCGGTCGCCCCCGGCCAGGTTTGTTTGATCATGGCTTGATCCCTGGTATCCGCGATCGAGATTCAACATAATTCTAGATCTCCTTTCTCGCTGTGTTCCGCTCTCTGGGTCTCAGGATCCGACCTACGGGTTATCGACCGACGTCATTTGCACGCAGACGGACCACTCGATCATGCTCGATGGATGGCGTAGCTTCCCTAGTGGCCATTCAAGCCGTATGTTTACCAGGAAAGCGTGTTTGCACCTGCGGATACTGAGTAATTTATGCAGTGTCTTTTGCGGGTCTCGGATTTCTTTCTTTCTATCTGGCTGGAAAAATGCACCTATTCAATACCAAGGGCCATACAGTGAGTGTAGCCATTGTCCCAGCGAACGCCCATCGATTAAACTGATTTACCAGTACAAAGTTTGGATATGCGTAGTCCCGTTGGCTGGTGCAACTCTCGTAGCCATTTCACGTACAATGGATTACAGACGTAGGTTTTTTCTGGGTCAGTAACAATCCATGACTAACAACCATGTATATTAGACCACTGGGAAGATGTTATTGCCGGCTCTGCCCTGGGGTTGTTTGTTGCATATTTCACTTACCGACAGTATTTTCCTTCACTCGCCTCTTCCATGTCGCATCATCCTCATCCTCCTCGCATCCCACGCGATGAATTTATCCTCCCCACAACAACACAGGATGCTCAACGTTCTGGCGACGACGACGGCGAACAGATGGAACTCATTGGCAGCAGCGTGCCTGACCCCGGCCGTGAATCGCCGAAGGATACTCGGAAAGGCGGTGATGATCATTCAAGCAATGTACTAATGGCATGACTCAGCATGTCTGGATACCTTGTTGTTCTGCACGTGGAGATAGCAACCTGCACCACTTTGATTATGGTAACTTGTTAATTTGCAAACAGGTACACATGTATTCCTCTACCTGTAATTCTTCCCGTTGGGTGGGCATATATACCTGTTTACTTCTCACTGAAGTTGGGTGGAGGCTGCCGTTGGCGTTCGAGTTGGCATGTCATTCACGTGCGCCCGCCATCCTCCGTTACCGTCCGAGTGTTTCCACAGCCTGGGATCCCTGGCACCTGCTCCCGCGGGTTGGATCGTAGTTAAGAATAGATGAACGATGGGAAAGCTGTAAAAAGGCCGCACGGACAATGGTTCGAAACGCGTTTCGACAGACAACTCCAGCCCATTGACGAAAGAAACGATCGAGGCTCCACACGTCGCTTTAATTCGCGTACAAGTGCTTCGGACTACACCACCTCTGCCTATGTTTTTGTCTCTGCGAGTGTTACCGCGCGCCGACCATATGTTCCATTTCCCGGCCGAACGATATGAGGTGGTCACACGACTCGGGTACCTCGGATCTCATTGGTTAGATACCGTGTGCAGCACGCTGACTCAGCTATATGAGTCATGCCGATCGAACTCATACATATATCCGATCCGCCGTCAATATTCAATCTTCATCCCACTCGCGCTATCTGCTCGCGAAGCAACACTTTTCTCCTTTAACCCAACGCATCTCCATGTCAGATCGGGTAATCAACTTTGGTGCGGGGCCTTCTGCCCTGCCGGAGGAAGTCCTCACGGAGGCCTGCAAGGGCTTGCTCAACTTCCAGAATACCGGTATTGGTATCGCAGAGATATCGCACCGTTCGGCCGATTTCGATAGATTCCTCTGGGAGGTCGAGGAGAACACGAGGTTACTACTCCACCTCCCTCAGGATTACAAGGTTCTCTTCGCCCAGGGTGGAGGAACCGCCCAATTTTCCGCAGTAGTATTAAACATGCTCGCAAGGTATCGAAGTCGCGGTGGCACGGCTCAAAAGCCCGCAATGGACTATATCGTCACTGGCTCCTGGAGCGAAAAGGCGGCCAAAGAAGCAAAGAGGCTTGGCGTAGGGGACGTCAATATCGTAATCAACGCACAGACCGTCTCGGAGGACGGGAAGAAGACCTATAAACATATCCCCAACCACAACACCTATCGGAATAACTTCTCGCAAGATCCGGCTCTTATCTACTATTGCGCTAATGAGACTATCGACGGCGTCGAATTCGACGACGATCTGCAAAGCCCCACCTCCTTCCCGTTCGACAGTCTCCCCGATGGCGCCCCTCTCGTTGCGGATTATTCTTCCTCATTCATGTCGCGTCCCATTCCATACATCGAAAAACACGCCGTCATTTATGCCGGTGCGCAAAAAAACATCGGGCCGGCGGGGCTGACAATCATCATTGTCAGAGACGAGTGGGCAAACGTCCTGGACACTACTATCCCATTGTCTTTGTCATACAAGACTCTGGTGGACAGTCGCAGCTTGTACAACACCCCTCCAGTCCTGTCGATATACATCACCGGCCTGGTGCTTCGGCGGATGCTGGAGGTGGGGCAACAGAATGGACGACCCAGGGAGAAAGCACTGGAGTACTATGGGGAGCGCACCAAGAACAAGGCTGCGAAACTATACGCGGCCCTGAAGAATGGTGAAGCCCGTGGGGTATTCAAGCAGAAGGTGCTGCATGGTTCGGGAAGCAAGATGAATGTCGTGTTTGACATAGTCGGCGGAGAGAATAGGCTGAAGGAATTTGTGTCTGGTGCGGAGCAGAGAGGAATGAAAGGTATCAAAGGCCACCGGTAAGCACCGTTTCCTGTGATATCAGTTCGTTGGGTGCTAATAACTATGGGAATCCATACGTAGATCCGTTGGGGGCGCTCGCATCTCTCTATACAACGCGGTGACGGAGGACCAGGTGGATAGACTTATTCAATATATGAATGAATTCGCGTGAGATGCAGGACAATACCCAATTGAGGTTTTGTTTGGCTCCAGACGCTATTGCCCAATTATGTAACGTTACCATCGCATCCCAATCTAAGTCACTTTGCCGGAGTGGTTAACGGGATCGCCTGCTATCAGCACAGCGGTTGGGCTTTGCCCGCGAGTGTTCGAATCGCTCAGGTGACGCTTTTTGTGTCGATGTCGATAGTGTTTGTTTTGACCATCTAGCCCATCTGTTCAACGAAGTTGTTCATTTCGCTCTCGCCTTGAAAGTGCCGTTTATCTGTTGTCGCTGCCATGTTTCTTCTCCGTTGCGTCACGCTGCACACTTGATGCAGTGCTCATCAGCAATAGATGGATGTCCTTCACATGACACGCTTGAAGCTCACTATCGGATGCCCCATGGCTGAGTTGGTTACAGCGTCCGACTGTTACACAAGCAACATCGGAAGGTCGTGAGTTCGAGCCTCACTGGGGCAGCTTCCTTTTTGTTCTCGGTGTCGAATATGCACAGCACAGCAGGCCTCCAGACGAAGAGAGAGCAAAAAAAGTTGAGCATCCAATCACTTCATCTTCCAAATCCACACTAGTTGCCCGGTTTGTGAGGACTTGGCACTGCCATTCGTGCAGATGATGATGGCCAAAGCTAGAGGATTACCTGCCCAAGCGAGACTCAAATTCACGACCTTTTGATGTCGAAGCATAACAGTCGGACGCTCGCCTTAGCCACGTACGCAGTCACAGTGCTGCGAAAACCACTGGTCGATGGTTCCAAGTTGTTACTGACGACCTTTGGACTTTTTTATTCGGGGCATCCCTGCCTCGACAACATCGTCATCTCGATCCTTCTCATCTCGTCCTCCGCCTCCATCCCGTCTCCGTTTCTTTCCTCCGTTGGCTTTTGCTTCCTCTTTCAGCTCGTTCACAGCCAGCCGACCGGCTTCATCTACACGCTCTTTCAAGAGCATCACCTCTTCCTTGCTGGTGGGAAATAATTCAAGCTTCTTCCCGATGACCTTTTCTATGCGTTGGAGTAGCTCGACGTCGTATTGTGTGACTATCGTGATTGATTTTCCTGCACGTCCTGCGCGGGCTGTTCGTCCAACACGATGGATGTAATCCTTTGAATGCGTGGGGATGTCGAAGTTGATCACTACGTCCACAGATGGTATGTCAAGGCCTCTGTCTCCAATGGTTAGCTCGTACAAGGACAGTTTATATCACTGCATACCGACTAGCAACATCAGTTGCCACCAGAACCTTTCGACCTCCCGTCTTAAATTTATTGAGTGCACCCAATCGTTGACTCTGACCGAGTTGTCCATGAAGGGGAACTGCTGGGAATCCAAGAGTGCGAAGCATGATGGATAACCTGCAGGCGGACAGACAGACGTGAGCGATACGTGAAAACCCGACTTTGTGTTCGCACCTTTGAGTATCGTGTACTGTCCTGGTGAAAACAATGATTGAATTCGACGCCATTTCGTTAGCTAGATAGATCAGGTGGACGTCTTTCTGTATCAGCGGAACGAAAAGGTAATACTGTAGCAGAGTGGATACGGTTTGATACCTGGAGCGTACATTAGCTGCGCAATGAAGGAACGAGAGTTAAGTTACTCGCTTTGACGAAACCTCGACTCGTACAGGATTTGATAAACTAGCCCGCTGCAGTTTCGCAACCTTTGTAGTCATTGTCGCGGAGAAGAGGTAGGTGGTTCGCTCCTTTGGTATCACTTTGAGGATTTGGTCAATATCTGCTCCAAAGTCCATGTCCAGGAGGCGATCAGCCTCGTCCATGACCTTCGTCGGAAGAAGGGGAAAGAATAAGCCTGTAAGCATCCCTGAAAATCGTAGTGCCTACCAAGAATTTCAGATTTCTCAGACTAAACCCTTTGGTGCTCTGGAGATGGTCATTCAGACGACCGGGCGTCGCAACGATTATGTGCGGCCGCTTCGCAAGAGCGACAGCCTGAGGCATCTTATCCATTCCCCCGATCAAAACCAAGCAGCGGACTCCCATGGGTGCTCCAAGAGACTCGAATTGTTGTGATATCTGGTACGCAAGTTCACGCGTAGGTGCCAGGACGCAGGCAAAGAGTCCTTTCGGTTCTTCCCATAGTTTCTGTAGGATAGGCAGAGCGAATGCAGCCGTCTTGCCCGATCCCGTTTCTGCGACGCCGATTATATCGCGGCCCTCGAGAGCATAGGGCAGAACTTGCTGCTGGATGTCTGTAGGTGTCTTAAAGTTGACTTGGTCAAGTGCCTGGAGGAGAGGTTCAATCAGGCCGAGATCTCTGAATGACTTTGTAGTGGATGTGCTGGCTTCGTCAGGTGATGCCATTTGGGACAAGAGTGGGAGTGCCAATTTCTGATATTTCTTTTCCACGATCAATGTCGAGCCAACATGTTCTCGTGACGTTCGCCGCACCACCGCCCTTCCAGTCCTCTGACAGCTGTAAGCAAGTGGTCGCAGCTTTGCGTTCACAGCTACCCTTGCGTAGCATTCATTGGCGGTCTGCTTCTCGACCTAGTATACGCACCATTCAAGAACTCGAGGTGACCCTAGTTGCTCTGGACTCCCTCCGAGACGAACTCGCCTCTCAAGTTCCTCTCACTCTCCTCGAGAAACCGCTCTTGAATTTGTATGTAGTCACATGTGAAGTCAGTGGACATGCATTCCCGGATTACTTTATCATCAACAACCTGCCACAGGATAACGATGCCTACAGGACGACTGTCAAGAAGCAGATTAAAGATTGGCAGATATCCGTCTTGCCCAGGAAGAACCAGGAATGGCTCATTGTTCATGTCGTGCGTCCGGATTCGAAGGTAGCCGACCGAAAGTTTTTCAACATGAAAGGCTCCGTGTTGGACAAAATTAAGGCAGACTTCAACGTTGACAAACGAGACAGGTAATGCCGTGTGTTAATTTGTTCCTAAACCTCGTAAATGGGACTTCATAGGTGCGTGCAGCTCGCCTGGTCTGTGGGCGAGCAAAGTCCTGCGGTTTGGGCCGACCTCATTAGCAAGGTCAAGGACGGTCTACTTTCTGCCCTCGATAATGCCATATCGTCAAGGGAGGAGGAACTGAAGCGGTCTGAGGGTCAGCGTCACATGCCAGGGTGGAACTTTTGCACATACTTCGTGCTGAAGGTGAGCCTTACAAGTGCTCGTCCATTATTACGCAGGATAGTGATCGTCCCAGGAAACTTTGGCAACTTCGTTTGAAGGAATAAATCTCTTCGAAGATGCGCTACAGCAGTACAACGAACTCGAAGCCGCTTTTATGCAGGTACTGAGGGAGAAGAACATGTCTTGGTTCGGAAGTCTCATCCATCCAACACCCAATGACGACTCCATGCCATTACTATCCACGCCCAAGAAGCCTTATCGCGACCTCATTCTCGCGAACACAATATCCGTATTCGACTTACGAGTATACCTCCTTTCAAGGCAATCCGCGCTACTGAACAAGTTGCATCAATTGTCAGAAGTTTGTTGGAAGGCGTTCACATTCTTGAGTACTTTCGGAAGACACTTGAGGGAGATCGAGGTTAGGGAGCATATCGACGTACTTTATACCAACATGCTCATAAGTTCTTGTAGCCTTTGCTCCCTGAATACTTCATCGAGTCTTGGACGTTTTCGTCAGCTCTCAGCGTTTTGGACCAATGCGATTCATGGGCTTCTTCGTGGCCGGAGATGGATGCTTCACTCCTCGCACGCTACAATGCAAGGAAAGGCGAGTTGACTGAACTTGCAAAAAGTCAGGTGCGTATTTGTGTTTGGAGTATGGCATCATAAGGTTGAACGACACATTAGCTCGATATACTCGGTGTTAGAGAAGGGCACTTACCCTCAAAACCACCGTTCTCCTTGGCGACACCAGCCTTAGCTATCACTTCAGACTCGCCCAATATGTTCGACAGGAAGTCTTCAGACTATTCCATCAGCAAGCCCGAGATTATATCTGCCATCGAAGATAGGGAAGTCTTCTACGATCTGTACACTACTATTTCCAACCGCGCCATCGACCTGTACGTGAAAGCTGGGAGAAGAAAATTCGCGCTCAAGATACACGGCAACCTTGCTGCTCTTGATATGTGAGCCCCCAATCTCACTCAACCGCTTCAGAAACTGAGTATTTGTTATAGTCACCGCGGAAGGCTTTCCAACGCACTTACCGTATTCTCTTCTCTTCCAGCACACTATGCTCCTCACCGGTGGATATTCTTGGAGTCGTTGATGCTCTCGCGTGCGATCGATACGCACGCCGCATTAAAGAAACAGCACGATCGCGAGTGGGTCCACGTCGTTCTCGCGTTCCTCAAGACATATGTAAACGACAGGAGTACAGAGCTGGTCATGTCAGATGGGGATATCATAAAATATATTGCCGGACTCGTAAATGCCCTTCGAGAAGCAGTTGAGAAACTTGACTCAGGTTATTGGCGTCGCTCATATTGTATTTATGTGACACTACTAATCAAGATAATTTCCAGATCTTATTCACCCCGACTACCCCGCGATATCAATCAGTATTGCACGTGACGCCAGCTCCGGTGAGGAGGAAGACTGTCTTGTCCTGAAAGCAACTGTTCAAAACCGACTACCATGTGTATGGACCTCTCCTAACCTAAATATCAAGTTGCTAAAATTTTCTTAGGACGTTGCCATTAACGAAGTGAGCGTAACGCTCATAGGACAGGACGCGAATTGTTTGAGGTTTGCAGCGAAAGTCGATAAGCTCTCCCCTGGAGACAATTACTTGACCTTAAGCTGCGCGGTATGTCGCTCCCCCCAGAGACGTTCTCCGAGATCGTTAAGCCACGAACTCAATAGACGGCGTGTTGTGGCGTGTATGTTCTTGACAGTAGTGAGATCCAGATGTCTCGACTTCGGCTTCAGTGGAGCCACAAGGTATCATCGGCTACCATCCCTGTGAAGGGTACGACAGCGTCATTAGTCCGACTCCCGCATGATTTCCGTTCGCTTGATATCCAACTGCACCAGTCGCACGAGGGTGAGGTTTGTGTATTTTCTTACTCATTGACACTCATCTCTACACTGCAAACAGTTGATCTTGGTACAACTCCCCGAATATCATTGGTGTTATCCACTGGTCGTAACGATATCGCCATAGCCACTCTAAAGTTGTCAGCACCTGGAGGAGTTAGGTTTGACTATCCCAATGCTCAGGTGCAGAACCCAGGTCAGCATCAATTCAGTTTGTGCAATTGCTATTAGATGCTAGGTGACTCTGATCCTATAATAGTCGGGGCATTCGAGCCTTCTGAAAACTATGTCAAAATAACTGATGTCCCAAGAGGGACCGATTTGGTCATCTTGGTCCCACATTCGGATGCTTCAAGGTTTACAGCGATGGTAAACTGGAATGTCTTCTCTCCGTGACTTGGAGTTGATGAATACCCCCAAGAAAATTGATATCAAAGTAAATTATAGTACAAGTTTGCAGCCGACAGTTACACGAACATTGAGAAAATCAAGTACCGTCAACATTTCGCTTCCGATTGCAGTTAACGTTGAAGACTTTTTCCGTGGAAAAAGGTACCTTCCACGAGTCATTGACGTGAATATACTGCATCCGACAAACCTCTTTCAGACTGTTTTCGAAATTTACGATATCCGCAACTACCCAACAGTATCTTCGACTATCCTCGGTAGATCTTCAGGGCCAATCACATGGCCACGAAGGTGTCACGATTGCCAAGTATCATCCTAGTCACGGTGTGACGGTAAGTCAGATCACTGAACGGTGTTGTATCATGAGTCGACCATTCTGCAGGCAATTGTCCCAGAACGTCCAGTCAGCTATTTTTTCTCCATCGAATCCGAACATGGACCAGGTATGTGACAATTAAGGTAAAATGTTGCTTTATTTGTTCCCAACTGACTGGGGGGACAATTCAGTTTCGGAGCCCTTTACGCTGGTTGTCACGTACCGCATGATCCGCGAAGGTGCTCTTCTAGATTTAATAGCCAGCGATCAATTACTCACCTACTGGGACAGAGGTGGTGGCGTTGATCCAAGAGATGACCGACGAGATCCTTTCCCAGAGTTTGCACGATACTTCACAGGGCCGGGATTTGGTAGCAAACATCATCCAACATCTGGACGCTGACGCTACGTGGGTTGAGTCGTACTGCGCCACCGGAGAACTTTTAATACCCAACACGTTGAAAATCGACAAAGGACTTGGAGAGCTGTTCACCTCTTTACAGCAGGTAACTTGACGTTTTTCGGATACTGTCCATCCTTGTCATTCGTGATCTCATTTTCAGAGACTGGCATGCAGCAGACCGCCCACGGAGTCATCATCCCTGTGGAGGGAGCTCAGGATTCCAGTGGATGTTCCGCGGATGAACGTCAGTCTGATGTTCGTAGCCACTAAAGAATTGACTTGATGTCACGTTTCAGATCGTTGCTGCTGCACAGATTCAAGTTCACCCTAGCCCATTTGGAAGAGATGCTTCACTTGAAAAGCACACACCCATCTATGCTGGGCAGCCTATCGCTGGCACTTTGTCGATCAGAACGTCAATGCATTGGGCAGACCCAGAGAGCAAGCAACTCAAGTATGTTCTGCGCTACGACATCGAGGAGCGCATCAAAGATTGGCTTGTTTGTGGTCGAAAGCGAGGCGAGTTTGTGGCTCAGGCGAGTATAACGAACCTTTACAGTTTCTTGAAGCCAATACATTCCCCGTCGACCTAGGATGACAAGGCCTTCAGCGTACCGTTGACCTTAATAGCACTGCGTCATGGAGAGTTAACGCTACCCAAAATCGACGTCAAGCCACTCCCGCTCGTAGTCGATGATACGACAAGTGTACATCCGATACCAAACACTGACACACATCAGCTTCACGGGGCACAGATGATTCTAGTACTCCCGAGAGGTGGACGGAACACATTTGTTGTTGGCATGGGATTGCAGGACCAATAGCAGGAAGCATGCTATGACTACACATCGCCATTCTCTAGTACGCCGAACACAGTCCTCGGAATAGTTTATTGGGCGGGTTTACCCTCTGCGTATCCAAACCATATCCCGATGAGTAGCACACAGTTTGACACAAGCAGTATGCCAGACGAGAATGACGTCGAGGGGAATACGTTCCATGCATATTCAATTCCGACAATGATCGCCACCCTGCCATTGAGCAGATAAGAGTGGGCATAAACCAGCACCAGAACAGAGCGGAGCACTCACCGCAAGAAAAGCGGGTATTTTGTCCGCTGCACCAAAAACGGGAGTTGTTGACAATACCAGGCATAAAATTGATAGTGCAACGACCGAGCAAAGAGGATCCCAATCAGATTGGAAGTCATGAGCACGGTGGCAACATCTACAGATCGGTGAGCAAACGACACTTGAAAAACAAAGAGCTGGAATCCTACAGTCGGCTGACACAGGGGAGAGCGTGGCAGGACGCATCGGCTGACGGAATCCGTTACGAAGGACGACGGCAACCCCGCCGTCAGAGCGACACCACCGGAACAGGCCAAAAGCAACGAGCACTGTCATATGGCCGGCGAGCAACCCTCGCGCCCACGAACTGTTGAGAAAAGTCTGCTCGTCCACGAACCGCCAGTTGACTGTCCATTTATACATGAACACACGCGACAGATCAAAGGCATTCTGTACATATGCCCTAGCGTCTTCTGCAAGAAATGAACGTGCGAGCGCAATCTGAGTCAAAGCTAAGACCAGCAAATGGCGTATAGAAGGAATTAGTCCGTGACGCTTGAAGAGAATAACGAAGAGACCAGGGAGGTACAACAATGCAGACATCTTCACGGACAATGCCAGGCTAGTTAGTTTGTCAGTTCCACGCAGATGCAAATTGTTCAGCATCAAACTGACCTAAAGAACAGAATGCCCAAGCCATCTGAGGCGTTTTGAAACGCTAATACGGCCGCTTGCATGAGAACTAATGACCAGCAGTCATTGAATAACCGCAAAACAAATATGGAATGCAGCCTCTTGCTCAGCGGTAAGAGCAAAACCATCCAATTAGGCGCACCGGCATGCCTGTAAATGGAGGATGCGAAAACGAGGGAGGCAATATATAATGCACCATAGATTTGCTGCGCTAGTCCAATGTTTCGACCAGCGTCCGTTATGCGATACAAGAGGTGATGGATGTGAACGTGGCCGGCGGGGTATCTTGAATCATGTTGCCGGTCGTAAATTTCAACAAAGCAGAGCGAATGGGACCGACACTCACACCAGCGGACCGGTGGGCCCAACTATCTCTGTATAATTTCGCTCACCCTTCAGGTACAGACCGATATGGACCATATACGTCTCCCAGTCGATCTCTGTGTCTGTTTGTCGCGTGGTCACCAGATGCAGAAAAGTGATGGAACCAGACTGACATGGAATAAAGTGTATGATGAGCTGGGTGAGAAATGCATCCCCAAGGATCACGATGGCACTCAGTGCCCAGAAATAACGTTTGTCCAAAAGCAAGGAACGGAGGAATTCGTATCCGCAGCGGAGCAAAGAGTCGCTGGAGGAAATGACTTTGGGCGGTGAACTCGACATGCCGCAACTGGTCAACGCAGTTTGTTGCTGCACTTCTGATTTGCGAGTCTCAAGTGAAGTCGGATATTGCCCAGATGAACGCGATTGCACACGCGTAGCTTTCTGTGGGCGACAACTGAGAGTGCAATACAGAATACATTTCTGTCTATAAGAAGAGCAACAGCCCCAAGAACACATACGCATACATTACTCGAAGCGCGTTACGGTAACGCGCGCCAAAAATGCAACCAAAACGGACCATAGCTTTGGGCAGCGACCAGAGCAAGTGAAAGTTGGAGCAAAAATGAATCGAGCACGGGGTAGAAAACAAGACAATGAATAGGATATAATGCTCAAACCTTCCGCTGCATCAAGGCCGCTCCCAAATTTTGTTGGGTATAATCCATAGTAGTAGGGTCACGAGATGGCGTGTTGTGTCCAGATGGCAGTGGGGATGGCAGCCACCCAGGTGTTATGAGACCGCTGCCACCCGCCCCAAACACGAAGCCGCCACTCAACCCTTCCATTGTGTCGGAATAGCCTGTTTTCATAACCTTTGTCAACTGCATGAAGAGTAGCTTTCGATATCGACGCACCAGGTACGAGAACACTATCCCAAAAGCCACTACTGAAAATATTCTCCATAGACAGCATTCCCATCCCTTCGTCCGGTGGCGGCAGCGCGGTTGGCGGGAACGTGGGTATATCTGCGATAGGCCCCACCTCGCTGGTAAACTGATAATCGCCATTTGGAGGCATCGTTGATCCAAAGAGACCCATGTCATGGTGTCCAACCGCCTCATCACCCACGACGACTTCGGTATGGGGTTGAGATTGCTGTTGATGTTGCTGCTGTAGTTGCGGCTGCTGTTGGGGAGCATCGGTCCGTGCGGAGATGAGTGCACGGAGAAATGTGCTGTACAAAGCAGGAGTGTGGTGAGAGTTGATAGCAATATCGCTGAGGACCGTTGCAATATCCTTCACGAGGTCAATGCTCTTTTGCTCGTTCTGGACATATTGCTGGAATTCGGGTCGCATAAGCTAGAAATGTCATTTAGATAGTGGTCCTGACTTTTTGCGATGCAACGGTCTACCTTGAGTAAACTTAGAACGGCATATGACAGAAACACAAAGTGCGCATCGGGCGAATATCTAAGGAACCCTCGTGGTGCAAGTTCGTCGCGCGCAATGACGGCAACGGCTGTTGCTGAAGTGTGGCACTTTGAGAAGAAGTAGGGGATGTCAATTTGCGAGCGTTCCATAGCGTTCTGAAGCCCGAAAGAATGTATGACTAGTGAGTAATAGTGGAAGTAGAACATCATCATTGTGGAGGCGTAATCTTTCAGAACTTCATCGCCTACGAGCGCAAGAAGACAATGAGCTAGCAATGTGATCCATGATAAGTACTTACTCGATATCATTGCACGGGCATTCGTCCACTCATGCAGCCAAGCTACTATTTGTTGTTCAAAGGTCTTGATTACTAACAAGTAGTCGCAGTCCGTCTGGAGCCCGGATGGAGCATTGATGCCAGAGTACAGAAGGTCCAAGCTACGAGACACGATACGTTGCAACTCCTGATGGGCTACTTCACCGCCTAGGCCATAGCAAAAAAAAAGACGGACTTACAACATAACCAGCAAGCGCTCGATCACCAGGTGCGCCCACATACGAGTCAATCCATTGAAGGACGTTCCGTATAATAAAACTACCAGAGAATGAGATCGATTCTGCTGGGTTGTAGAAATACCCACTCTTCCCGTATCGAATGAGGTTTGCCCATCTGCGCACTCGTACTCCTGTCGAGCGCGAAGCACAGGAGCCAGGTGCGTTCGCGGTTGTGTACTTCCTTGTCACGCGCACGGCCTTCAGGAGTATCTTGACTCGTCACAGCTGTCTTGCGGTGCAAATTCAAGTCCGTAGCCATTCTTCAAGTCGTGGTGTCAGGAAAGGCATATAGCATGGCAGTACACGGACCGGATAGCCATCCCTAGCAGCAACCACGTTTTGTCATATTCGTACCGCTCAACAGCACCACATCCCCAAAGCGTGAGTAAGAGATATGCTTGCACAATTTCAAGAGATTTGTAGCCACGAGCAGGTACGCTGAAAGCGAGCTTTTGCGCAAGCTCCGTAAGTTGTGAGTGAAGGTCTGGACGATGGGTGTAGAACTTGGAGGCAATAGCACAAACTACGAGGGCGAATGTAAGCTGTTGCCCAAAGAGGGTGGCCAGAAACCCACTCGATGTAAGCAAGAACGGAGATCTCGAACAAACAAGAGCTGGAGTGTGGAATTCCTGATCCAGAAGATGGCAGTGCATCTGTCAGGGTATTAGTAGCACACCGGTTAGTACGACACCAGGACTAACGTTCATATGGTCAAAGTAACTGACAGAAGTAAGTTAAATTTGGAAATTGAACTCGAAAGGACGTGGAGTACTGACATGTTGAATAATGCGACTACCTCCTCTGTGCTTACAAAGCTTAGCATTTCTGGTTGTATTTGCCTCTCAATGTACAACCGTCTAAGCGGCAGTATCGATATCGGGCCTGACGAAGCATGAGTGTCAAGGATAACGTGGGAAAGAATGATGATACCTGGCCTGAAGTAATTGTCACTGGCGACACCGAGCCGACGATCGGAATCTGCGTCGGATTGACGCGCTGTAAACGATGTTACAATCCCATGTGCTCTGCGGTTGGCTAAACTGGCTTCCGCGAGCAGCCCCAAGGGATTCAACGAGTTGTCGGGCAGGGAATGTAGTTTGGGAGAGGCTGAAGAAAGAGTGGTACTTTGTGGGGCATAGTTCTGCTGCTGAGGTGGTGGTGACGGAGATTGTAAGAGGGCCTGGGTTTGGGCTGTTTGAGTGGCCGGAGACGGCGAGCGGGAAATCATGCCGGATGCCATGCTCGGATTCCCGATGGACCTAAGGACGGTGTCCAACGTGCGTTCCATTTTTTGAAGAGACTTTTTCAGGAGATCGTGTTTTCTTAGGCTTGAGATTGAGTGGTGAACACTTCACGAGGGATAAATGATTGACGAGCTTACTTGGGAACAGGTCTTCCGCGATGAGACTCCTCAAAGATGCATTCGTGATTGCCAGTAAGACAACGCTTGCAGGGAGGACCCTGCTCGGCGCCAACACACTTCATTTTAAGGCGACGACACACGGTGCAAGCGCTGGAGGAAAAGAATGAGGTAGAGAGCGGATGTGGAACAGGATGATCTCACCGAGCGCCCCTGGTTGACTTTGGCTTCGGCGGCTTGTCCTTTTCGGCAGGGGGGCTGGGGCCATCGGTTGAATCATCAATGCGGGCCTTCTTTCTGCTGGGGTCACCAAGCCCGCCGACGAGGGATGATGAACGCTTTCCGTTGGGCACCGGAGACGAATAGGACATGTTTTCGGTTGGAGGGGTACCGATGGTGTCGGATCCCTGGGAGGAGGGGGAGGAGAGGTTGTTGGGGGCGGTGGGATGATTGGACATGCCCTGCTGGTGAGGCTGAGGCTGGGGCTGCTGTTGGTGCTGATAGGTGTAGTAGGGGTACAAGGAAAGAGCCGGGTCGATCTGGGGGGAACGCGGCGGGGGCATGTTGGGCTGTGGAATGCCGTGGTCGTGGTGGTGCATGGACATGGCGAAGTCGAGCCTCTGTGAGCGACCGGGGGAGTACTGCGGGACACGGGGGGGCATGAGGATCGTCTCAGGACATCGGACGGGCTCCACCCCACTCACGAGCCGGCCTTGCGGTATGACGGGGGGAGACGCAGAGCTTGCTGGGGGTGGCGCGGACGCAAGCCGACGACAAGCACCCAATCCCCGCAACCAGCGCGCGTTCGTTCTCAGCCGCCTCGCCGTCCGTGAGACCTGCCCTGTCCTTATCTCCCACCCGCGCACCACCGCGCCAACCCGGTGACGGCGACCCAGCGGCGAGGGCCGTCGTCTACCCAGAGCTTACTCTGCTTGCATCCGACGACACGCCCTCTCGGGACCCTGGGACTCTGGCAGCCCTTGCCGTCACCACACCGTCGTGCCTGGTCGAGACGGGCCGCTCTTGCAAGGTACTATCGAACGAACCAAAGCGATGCTGAACCTGCCGACCATTCCAGCGCGGGCTCGTGTCGTCACATGCGGAGACGAGAGTGGGCGTTCTGCCCACTCGAGCCTAGCAACTCCACGACAGCTTGGGCACGTCGCCTACGTTTGGCACACCGTGCACGTTTGTATGTTCCACCCGGGGATATTCGCGCACCGCTTTTTTCCCCAAAAACCTTGTTCTGGATCCATCGTCGACCCTTCCGGCGCAGCCTCGTCCTGGAGAGAAACCGCAGTCGGCACCTTGCCACGCCCCGCGGACACGGTTCCTGTGGTGGCCTTCCCTTACGGGATCCCTCGGAAGGCATCAGTTCGGACTTGTTCGCGTTATTTGCGCAGTGCCCCGATTCCGCGAATACGAACACAGCGGTCGACCCCCGGGCATCGTGTTGTAACGGTGCTGCAGTCGTTGCAAAGTCATGCTCCTCACGTGCCGACAATTCTAGCCCATGACGTCTGCTTGGATCTGCCGCGGACAAACTATCGATACCGGCGGGCCGCGACTACGATATTTCCCGCAAACCACAGCACCTCAGTAGGCTTGGGGACTCGCTGAGAATGACGAAGCATACGCCTCATCAAACCCGCCCACGAAACACTTCTTGGCTATTTACGTCGTCGGTGCCCGATTTGGGCACATTCGAGAGCTCGTATCTCAGGTTTTCGGGAATCACAAAGCCAAAGTACTGGCGGCTGATGTCTCGCGGGACCAAGCCTGTCTTCGGTGAACGGAACCCGTCGCACAAGGAAAGGTCTGCTGGTGCGTGCAATGGCAAGGTCCAATACTTGTCGTTTCGCGCCCTGTGCTCGAGCTCCGCCCGATCAGTTCGTGGCGCGCTTGCGGCTTCCAAGGACAACGAGGTTTGTTCCAAGACCGTGGGCCGATGTATCTGGTCGCCGACCAAGTGCCCGCTACAGGGGCCAGCACTCGCTGTGACTGGGCGGGACCTTCTTCTGCCAAGCAGCGGATGTCAAGTCTCACAGTCTGTCCAGCTGGGAATGTCGACTTTGATTGTAGGCCTAGGACCTGAACTTTGGTCAGCGTGCGTGCCAAGGTCTATCAACCGCGTTTGTTTTCAAAGAGGACTGGAGAGACAACACGGAGTTGCACCAACTGTGCGATGAAGATGGCACCAGGCGGCAGACTGTTTTATATGACGTTTCTGTTCCACTCCTCTGAGAACCTCGCCGTTGGTGTTCACAGCTTGAACTCCAGGCCTGAAATGATCAATCGTTCATACTCGATGCCATGAGCGACACGCACGCGTGCGAGTGGTGCAGCCTGCGGGCCAAACGGTCGACCCGCAGGCTGAATTGGCGACGCCAGCTCGTTCAACATTCCATGGCTGAAAATGCGCGTTCCTTCCCGTGAAACGGACATCACAACCCCAGTTCTGTCCTGTCCACAGGGCAGAGGCTATATTCGCGTGGTGTGACATCGGGATGCGGCGGTGGATACTGCAACAGCCCTCAGAATCAAGCCAGGCGTCGGTGCTGGGCGCGAGGGTATTGAACAATACGTCGGCTGCTCCATGCTAGTAGCGGACGATGGGCCCACGTCGGAGTCCACAGCATGGTGCAGGGTGCGTTCCGGCGGCTCCGGCAAGGAGATGCCGTGGCGTCATCTCCTCTCGGAGATTGGAGCGGGATCTGAAAGCGGCTTTGCTTGGGTTGTGCAGGCAGAGTGGCTTTGATGCGCGTTCACAGATACTCTTCGCTTTCTCCATCACCTTTATAGCGCGGCAATGAGCCATCAAGCACGTCCCTCGCTGGTGCTGGCCCCATCAGTAAATACTACTACGTACGTTTTTCCAGTGCTTCCAGGCTTCGAGTCGCTGTGCTCAACGCGTCGGTTCGTGAGCCAGCGTGGTGACCACGACAACAACGACGACCACGTACGCCCCTATCCAATTGCCACCCCTGCCCCCGCCAACGGAGCCCAAGGACCCGAAGGACTATCCATTGCTACACGCCCATTTACCCACATCTCTGCGGAGATTCTCACTGGTCTTTCCAGGAGGTACCCATGCTACCTTTCGCGACGGTGAAGACGGAGAGGAAGAGATGCAGGAAGAAGAATTACTTGCAAATGGAGTTGGCTGGAGGATGCTCAAACCTGAGGAAACGGCTGAACACGGAAAAGTGGTTGGTCTTGTCGAAGCGGTCGAACGCTTTGGTAGAAAGCGATCACACGGGGTTGATAACATGATGGAAGGTGTGGAACCGACGATGGAGCGAGAAGTGCATACCCCCCCGAGAAAGAAGGCAAGGCCAACGCACATACCTCCAATCACGACGATGAATGCCGCGGCCCCACCATCGCCTCTCCCATCTCCCCATGGCTCACCATCACCACAGGCAATCTGGCCTTCCGCACCCCCAAGCGGTGCCTCTTCGCCATATCCACAGCCCCCCCTCCAACCCGATCTCGCTCTTACCACGCTTCTGACGCTCCCATCACTGTTGACACAATTCGCAAACCTGCCGCAGCAATTACAGTCACATTTTCTGCTCACTCTTTTACGGCATTCCCCATTACCGGTACTGCGGACCCTTCATTCTGTTTTAACGCCCACTTTGGCCCGGGATTTCTTGACGCTCCTTCCCCCAGAACTTGTATCACACATCCTCAGTTACCTTCCATATTCGACGCTTGCACGAGCTTCGCGAGTCTCAAGATCCTGGCGTGCCATCATCGATTCGGACCCAGTGCTTTGGAGAGATCTGCTCAAGAGCACCAAAATCTGGTTCGGAGGTGATAGCGAGCGAGCTTTCGCACGCTCAATCTATGCACGTCGTCTGGCCGAAGTCCGTAAAGTACCTTCCATTCTTCCTTTCCCTCACCCGTACAAGTTACTCTTCAAATCGCGACACCTTACACGCACACGCTGGGTAACAAACGAGATGCCAAAGCACCATACGTTCCCTGCCCATGGGACCTCTGTTGTGACTTGCCTATTGCTCTCTCATGGACGTATCATATCAGCATCAGATGACCATTCGATACACGTCTATTCGCCAGTAACGGGCGAGCTTTTGCAATCCTTGGACGGTCATGATGGGGGTGTCTGGGCTTTGGCAGCCACCAAGGATACGCTTGTCAGCGGTTCAACTGATCGCACTGTCCGGATTTGGAACCTGGCCACTGGGCGAAGTACGCATGTATTTGCTGGACACACGAGCACCGTTCGTTGCCTTGCTATCGTCAAGCCTGAGTGGATTGAAATTGAGGGTGAAGGCGGTCTTATTTCTAGGGAAAAATGGCCCAAACGATCTGTGATCGTGACTGGGAGTCGGGATCATTCTTTGCGGGTGTGGACATTGCCTCGTTCAGGTGATCCTGAGTATCGGTGGATGGGCACAGATGTCGACTTGTCGGAGGTAGGTTGCAGTTGGTGATGTTCGTCCATGTCTCACGTGTTTCCGTTCTAGGAAGATATCGATGAAAACCCATATCATAAGCTACATCTCGAAGGCCACGATCACGCGGTTCGTGCCTTAGCTGCCCGTGGTCGTACCCTTGTGTCTGGCAGCTACGACTGCACCGTACGGATATGGGACATTGTTACGGGCGAGTGTAAATTGATCTTGGTTGGCCACACCCAAAAGGGTAGGTTGTCCCGCGTTTCACGCCTCGAAAAAGTATTCATGGCATATTCAGTGTACAGTGTCGTGTTGGATCTCAATCGCAATATTGCATGTTCAGGGTCCATGGATGGGACCGTTCGTATCTGGAACTTGCGCAACGGCCAATGTCAGCACACACTGACAGGGCACACTTCCTTGGTCGGCCTGCTTGGCCTTTCGCCATCTTTTCTGGTCTCCGCCGCGGCTGACTCCACGCTGCGCATCTGGGACCCAGACACTGGCGAACTGCGCCACACACTCGCTGCCCATGCTGGTGCCATCACATGCTTCCAACATGACGAATTTAAAGTCCTCAGTGGTTCCGATGGAACGTTGAAGATGTGGAACGTTCGTGATGGAACAGTGGTGCGAGACCTGCTTACTGGCATCAACGGCGTATGGCAAGTTGTCTTTGAGGGTAGGTGCTGCGTGGCAGCGAGTAACCGCAACGCGACAACTATGCTTGATGTCTGGGACTTTGGCACCGAAGGTGATGATGATTGGATTGGAGAACCAGCTGGTGGGATATATGATGACGACACGGAGGAGGGCAGTGAAGTAGAGGGGCAGGGGGATGCTGATGCAATGGATCAGGACGTCGAGGTTGACCCATCGGAGCAATCAACGGAACAAGGAACGCTCCGCGATATCGTCGATGATAATGATTCCTCGCGTATTCCATCCGACACGGAGGACGAGTTGATGGAACGGGGCGACGAGGCTCGCAACTCAAAGGCGGCACCCCGGCATACGGTTCCTCACCCTGGCAGAGGGCAGGCCGGGGAGAGCTCTCTGAGGCGGAGCAATCCTCCCCCTCTGGAAGGCATACCCGCACGTCTACCGATGAACGAAACCCCCACGCGAGCCAGGATACGGCCAAGGAATGGCGGCAGACGATAGCATTCTGTTGATGGACTCTCTCGTCGTAGCAGGTTGGTCTTCATTGCATCTGGACGTTTCCTGCGACATTCCTTGAGACGACGCTCGTTTGACATGTCCGTGAGGCTGCCCGCCCGACTTGGCCGTCATGTTCATTCTGTATTAGTCGTGGGAAATAGATAACTATTATGTATCGACGCCAGCCGCGCCTGCCACGCTCGCTCAGCTCTCAACGACTCGGTCGATGGACTCGTTTGACAATTTCCAGTACGACTCTGCCTCCTCCTACGGCGGCGCTCTCAGCGTCGTCGACGACAACTCCTCCGTTTACACCGCGACTACCAACGCCCCGGCCGATCTCAGCAGCCTTTCCATCGCGGACGATCGCTCTACCGTGTCCTCCACGGACCGCAATGGCCACACATCTCGTTCTACGATAGATGAGGATTTTGACGCTGTCCTCGACGACCTGAAGGACGAGGGCTCCGTCGACCTGCCTCCGCATGCTTGCAGGTGTGCAAACCTTCTTGCTTTGGCTGCCTGCACCTAACAGCGGCCGTCTAGCTACTGTGGAATTCATTCTCCAGCGTCGGTCGTCAAGTGCCTTATTTGCTCCAAGTGGTTCTGCAACTCCCGTGGAAACACCTCGGCGTCACACATCGTCAATCATTTGGTCAGGGCCAAGCACAAGGAAGTCATCCTGCACGCCGAGAGTCCACTTGGTGAAACAACTCCAGAATGCTACAACTGTGGCAGCAAGAATGTGTTCATGCTGGGTTTCATACCTGCAAAGAGTGATACCGTTGTCGTCTTGCTATGCCGGTACGATCGCTTGTTTGGTACCTTTTTTTTTTTTTTTTTACCTTCATCTGTGTTTTAGTCAACCTTGCGCAGCAACTACGAAGGACATGTCGTGGAATGCCGCCCTTTGGGCACCGCTGATCGACGACCGTTCCTTCCTCTCCTGGTTGGTGAAACCGCCTAGCGAGACCGAACAACTTCGTTCTCGTCAGATCTCCTTTAACCAGATCAATCGACTAGAAGATCTGTGGCGTGAAAATGCTAGTGCCACACTCGAAGATTTGGAGAAGCCTGGCGTCGACGACGAGCCACAGTCGATTTTGATGCGATACGAGGATGCTTACCAATACCAGAATATCTTTGGTCCCTTGGTCAAAATAGAAGCGGATTACGACAAACGGCTCAAGGAGAGCCAAACCCAGACTGACATCACTGTCCGTTGGGACCTCGGTTTGAACCAGAAGAGGGTGGCATGGTTTTACTTGCCGAAGCTTGAAAGCGGTGAAGTGAGGCTTGCAGTGGGCGACGAGCTAAGGCTGAGATACCAGGGTGAAATGCACAAGGCTTGGGATGGGGTCGGCCACGTCATCAAAATACCAAACAGTCGGTTGACCCCCCGCCATTCATTTCTCGTTCGCTGATCAATTTTCGTAGATGTATCTGACGAGATCGGACTAGAGCTTCGAAGAGCAGAGGGGGTGCCCACTGAGATCACCCATGGTTTCTCGGCCGATTTCGTCTGGAAGTCAACCAGCTTCGATCGCATGCAACTTGCTATGAAGACATTCGCCGTAGACGAGAAAAGTGTGAATGGTTACATCGTAAGCAGAATCGAGCGTTTAACAAACGTCCGATGGTGCTGACATGCAGAAACAGTATCATAAGCTTCTGGGTCATGAAGTGGAACCCCAGGTTCTTCGGACCCAGATGCCCAAACGCTTTTCCGCGCCCGGACTCCCAGAGTTGAACCATTCGCAGATGTATGCGGTGAAGAGTGTTCTCCAGAAACCACTCAGCCTTATTCAGGGCCCTCCCGGAACCGGCAAGACCGTCACTTCTGCGTCGGTTGTTTACCATCTGGCAAAAATGAATCCTGGTCAAGTGCTCGTCTGTGCACCCTCCAACGTTGCCGTGGATCAATTGACGGAGAAGATACATGCCACAGGCCTGAAGGTCGTTCGTCTTACAGCTAAATCTCGCGAGGCTCTGGATTCTAGCGTTGCGTTCTTGACCTTGCATCAGCAAGTCGCAAACAGCACTACTCATGTCGAGCTTCAAAAGCTCATTCAACTGAAGAACGAACAAGGAGAACTGAGCTCGAACGATGAGCGGAAATACAAGACCCTTATCCGGCAGTGCGAAAAAGAGATTTTAAGCGCGGCAGACGTAATCTGTTGTACATGCGTTGGTGCTGGCGATCCAAGATTGGGCAAGTTCAAGTTCAGGACCGTTCTTATCGACGAGGCGACCCAGGCTGCTGAGCCAGGTGTGTCATGCAACCGTTCCTACGATCGGATATTTACGCTTGATGCTAGAGTGTATGATCCCTCTTGTCCTGGGTTGTAAACAAGTCGTTTTGGTTGGCGACCATCAACAACTCGGGCCAGTTATCATGAACAAGAAAGCCGCCCGTGCTGGCCTCACTCAATCACTTTTTGAGCGCCTCGTCGTTCTTGGCAACCGCCCAATTCGACTTCAAGTTCAGTATCGCATGCACCCATGTTGCTCGGAGTTCCCATCCAACATGTTCTATGAAGGTACTTTACAGAATGGAGTGACTGCCCCTGAGCGTCTCCGCAAGAATGTCGACTTCCCCTGGCCTGTTCCTGATACTCCCATGTTTTTCTATCAGAACCTGGGTCAGGAGGAGATATCGTCTAGTGGGACGTCTTTCCTCAATAGGTATGTCACATTGCGGTACTTCCAAGATGTGTTCTACAAACTGCTTATAGGACAGAAGCTTCGAACGTGGAGAAGATCGTCACGAAATTCTTCAAGTCCGGCGTTGTCCCTGCGCAAATTGGCATCGTTACACCGTACGAAGGACAACGTTCCTACATTGTCAACTACATGCAATTCAACGGTTCGCTCAAGAAGGACCTGTATAAGGAGATCGAGGTTGCCAGTGTGGATGCATTCCAGGGCAGAGAAAAAGACTATATCATCCTTAGCTGTGTTAGGAGCAACGAGCACCAAGGGATCGGTTTCCTGAATGACCCTCGTCGGTTAAACGTCGCGCTCACTCGCGCCAAATATGGAATTGTCATTCTCGGGAATCCAAAGGTTTTGAGCAAGGCAAGTTAACATGAGATGTTCTGTCTATGCCTACGTTGCTCAATGTTCCCTCCACAGCACCCGCTTTGGCATTACTTGCTTACTCATTACAAGGAGAAAAGTTGTTTGGTCGAAGGCCCGCTCAACAATCTCCAGCCAAGTATGATCCAGTTTAGCAAGCCCCGCCGCGCCCTCAAGATGGATTCGTTCCGCCGGCACGAAACCAGTGCGCGCGAGTATCTGCCCACTAGCGGGGCCGGACGCTCCGGCACCCCAAGCCGATTCGACGCCAATTTCTACCGTACTCATGACGCCCTTGCATACATCCCTTCCGACGTACAGTCCCTGCGTTCACAGGCAACCTACTCGTCTGGTCTCCCCGTGTTCGCTGCCACTGGGGGTTTCCCTCCTGGCGTGCCTCGCGGGCCCGGCGGAGTAGGCAAACGCAGTGCTTACGGAAGCTATGCGAGCTCCATTATATCTCAGGATGCTGGTCCACCTAGTGGCGCTAGTGTTGGCGGCGGCGGGTCGCTGGCGTACTCCCAATCCGATCGGCTTCGCAGGCGTGGTTCGTTCTCTTCGGCAGCCGGAACCGACATGGGAAGTTTGAGTGGGTACGATTACAAGAGCCAGGACGGGACGACGGATGCGGACGACATGAAGAGCCAGTACACTGGGGCTCAGCCCGGTGTCACCGTGTTCTAACGTTGCGTCGCTGACGACCGCTCTGATCTCCATGGCCTGGTCTCCGCTCCAGGCCGAACGTCGGCATACACCTGGCTGCGGCGATGGGTTTCATGACCTGATGTTGGTGTTGGTCAACCTTTTCATTGCAACCAACCCCGCTCTGGGCAGCCCCATCGTCCATCCTTCCACAATATCCGTTGTTGCGGCGGAAATATAGCTCACCTGTTGGCATTTCTCATGGAAAAAATGATGTCGTGACCTTGTCTGGTTGGATGCTATCGTCATGCACGTTATCTCCCAGCCATACGTGACCAATCGCTATAGTTCTGACTGCTGCGTAGCGTAGCTAGTAAGATTCCTTTGGTGTATGAATATAAACTTGAGGTCATCAGATGCTCTGCTACCACGAATGAATTGGCTGGCTGCACCAGACACGTAAATACAAACGGCTCGTGTTGAATCGTCTGGGGAATGTACTGTCATGCTATACTACGAAGGCTGTCGTGCTTTGCCCTTGCCCCTTCCAGGACCGGCGGTAGCATCGCCGGAAGTAGCTCTCCGGTGTGACGCGGGAGGCGCTGACTGAGCTGTATGCTGCCCAGGCGCAGCATCCTCTGTGGGCAACATGCGCGCTTGTGTGAAGAACAACTTGGCATCCCTCTCCGCGATGTTCTCGATGTAGTACGTGTTACCTAGCGTTAGTTTGGTTTTTGATTTCGGGACCCGCCACAAGGCGCCACACGAACCTCGAGGAACAAGAAACATCCCGCCAGTGGTGATGATGAAACTGGTCTCATGTATGAAAACCGACACGGCGCCTTGAATCACATAAAAAACCTACAAAGAGGTGTTGAAGTTCCACGAACGACGAGGGAATGCGTTCTATACGCACGTATGTGTTGTCCTTGGTAGACTTGCTTGGTTTCTGCGATTTTGGAGGTATGTGCATCTGACCGGCCGCAATGAACTCGCCTTCTCCAAAGATCTTTTGGAAGAACCAGTTGCTGTTTGCTGCCGGCTTGGGTTCGATCATGTTGGCCAGGAATGCGACACCTGGTCGTTCGGATTAGCTTATCCCACACCAAGCCTCGGGCGGTCCTCACGTCGTGAAACTTCCTCTTGGGTTTCGTAGTCGATAACGGTCGTATTAGTGGGCGTGCCTTCGTCCCATCCCTCTTCTGGGTTGAATGGCGTATCCCTCCCCTTACTCTTGGCTCGGACACTCGTTCCACGTTTACGCTTTCCTGCCTTGCCAAGAGGCCTGGCTGGTTCCTGAGGAATTCGTACGATTTCCTTGATTTGGGGAACGAGGATCGAATCAGGACCACGCCGCCCGTAGACAACTTTTTCCAGTCGCCACCACTGCAGAGGCTTGTAACGGTGGCGCTGCCCACGCCGTATCCCTTCCGGGGTGAGAGAGCCTGCAACTATTTAAGTCAAGGGTACCCATACACCGGTCGAGCAACACGCACGCTCGATAACTGTTTTAACGACCCGTCTTTCTGGTGGTGGCTTTTTGGACTTGGCTACCTCTTTCCTCTGTTTCTTTGCTGGTGGTGCGTCATCTTCATTATCCTGGGCATTCTCGGTCTCTTCGAGGGCCCCCTGTGCGATATCGTCTTCTAGCCCGTTCTCATCGTGCGGTCCAGCGCCTGGTTGCTCATCATCTCCTACTGGATCCGCTCTGCGCTTGCCCTTGTCAGCCCTGTGAGATTGTGCAACGACCGCCTGTTCTGCGTCTGCATCTTCCTCTTCCTCCCCGGCGTCCCCCTGACTGGCTTCGGAAAGTCGGGACCTCGGCGTATTCCCGTTGGGTTGTGGAGATCCAAAGTCGTCAAATCCCCCCGGGTCTGCATAATCGAATTCGGGTTCCGGGGTTGGTTCCTGGGCAACGAACGACTTTGAGAGAGCTGATGGGCCTCGCCCATTCGCTGATGATCGCGTGGATGGGTACGACTTGGGAGAAGGTATTTGGTCATAATCGACTTCAGACACGTGCGTGAGGGAATGGGAAATGATGGGTCGCCTCGAGCTATTGGGGGCATACACGGGGTTTGCGTTCGTAAAGTAAGCGAGGGGACTTCCCTGACTGCCTGTGGGATGTCAAACATGAGATTGTACGCCCACCAAGGTCTGGCAGGGCTCACTCTCGGCCAGTTCCATGGACATCTCGCCATCTTCGTCCGCCTCTGTGACGGGAGGGGCGATGGACACACGTCTCTTCTTGGACTTGATGCGCGGGGGAGAACGACTGTCGGCCTGCTTGATGACCTGCTCAAAGGGCTCAAACTCGTCCGAGTTTCGGTCGACGTAGGCGACGGCCACCCCGGTCCTCTTCCCGCGGGCGAGATCGTCGGCGCGGAAGGGGATGTGCTGTCGTGGAGGGCCTCGTCGAGACCCGAAAGAGGACTTTCTGCGGTCTGCGGGCTCTCGGGGCATCGTCTGCTGTCGTCGTCGTCGTCGGTGACGGCGAGCGCGAGGGGTTGGTGGGAAACAAACCAAAGGGGCCGCGCGACGCGCCAATCAGTCACGTTATGTCACGCGATTCGATGTCACGACTGTATATGTATCTACGACTTTGCCATGACCGACCGCAGCAGGGCGAGCGTCGTGGCGTGGCGCGTCCTCTTCGCCCTGCCCAGCCCTGCCCTGCTCACCGCTGCCTGCGTCGTGAGCTCCTCCACGCTGCGCGGCGGCTCTGCAGCGATGTACTCGGGCGACCCAGGCACGTGCGGATTGCTCCTAAAGTGCGACTGCTTGTCCCAAACCCTCAAGTCCATGTCCACCTTTGCCGCCTTGAGCCCCTGCCTCTCGCCTACGACCATGGGCCAACGCCTGACAGTCACTTTTTGGGGGCGGATCATGACCTCGCCGGTGTGGTTGGGGTCATCCCAGACGAGAGGCGGCCCCACGCCAGCGTGTCTCTTTTGCACAAAGCCGGCCGTCCCGGCGAACGAGGCGACGTAGCCCATCGTGTTTTTGTCCACACCCTTCCAATCGTCCGCCAGACGACCCTTGCGCTCCTTTGTCATGAAAAAGGTCTGCAGTGGAGGGTACCGGGCATAGCTCAGCCCGCCGGAGGGATGGGGGAGGTGCTCGATCTCCCTGCTGCGGGGATTGGCGCGTCGTTGGCGTGAAAAGTGTGCGGCAATGGCATCGTGCCACGGGGTGGATGGCTTGCTTGAGCTGGAGAGCTGGTAGGAGGTCACGTTGCCGGCTCGGTCGCGGGGCATGCGCTGCTCGAGGAAAGCATCTCTGCTAGTGCGAATCTTGCGGAGATGGTATGAAAACTCGTCGCGGGCCATGGTTTCGAGGTTAGGAATGTAGGACTGCCGCCAACGCTCTGGGGAGTCTGACCGGGGAACATAGTCGGAGTCGGTGATGTGTTCCACCGCAGAATCCTCTCCGAACCACGGCTCCTGGGGAGTGATTTTGAGCTCGTCCCAGTTCTTGATCCACAGTGCCTGTGGTTCTGCAGAGTTCCACTCCGTCTGGTGCTCTGGGGTGTCCGCGTTCTTGACGGTGATGTAGGCCCCGCGACGGCGGAGAGGGAGGGGCCGCTTGAAGCCCCAGTTACCGCGGTGGGCATCGCCGCCGTGTGCGGTGTAGACCTGGCTGATGCGGGGGTCAAAGGCAGAGAACTTGGACTGCCTGAGGAGCGTCCCAAAGGTGGAGCGGGTCAGCGCTGAGCAGGGCATCGTCCGGGTCGTCAGACGAGGTCGGCCCAGCGGTCTTTTTTCTGGGGTGACCGTCGGCATTTTCCGGGTGGGTATATAAAGCCCACCGCGTCTGCCCAACGGGCCGTCCGACGACGTCCAAATTACCGTTTGTCCTCGCGCACGACGCGGCCGCCAGGGATGGATGGTCCAGACACACGTCGAAGACGAATGCCTGGGGGACGTCTCAAAAACAATCTTTGCCGATGTTCCTCCCGTTGGTCGAGGGATCAGGACGCAGGATCACCTGGGGACGTCCACAGCGTTTATCATACATGTAACGATAGCATGCTAATAGCGAGTTGCTGGCCACGCAAGTGAGTGTCTCTCTCTCTCTGACTCGGCGATTTTTTGCGGAACACTGGGGATGAGCATCCTGGTAAAAGAACACATCCCGCCCGCGAGGGTCCCTGCATCAGGGTGTCGTTCGCGGCAGACGGAGGTGGATGGAGAGTTGAAGGCGAGGCTGAGGTGTTCCGCGGCCGTCTCTCGTGTGCCCTGTCTGACGCGTTTGCCCGCCAGGGAGGTGCGGCGGTGGTGTCGTCGAGTAGCGTCGAGTAGCGTCGAGCTTGTGTAGTAGCGTAGTAGGGCGATGACGAGAGAATGTTTTGATACGCATCAGCCGAGTGGCGACTCGCCTTGGTCTCCTTCTTTTTCGTGCTCCTCTGCGCCGTCCAAAAACCAACACGTCCGCGCTCGTCCTTCTTCTTTTTCTTTTCTCTGCACCCCCCCCAACGAGCCGGACGTCCTCCGTCGCCTTCGTCCCCACTTTTCCCCTCGCCAACGCTTTGCTTGGATCGCGTTCTTGGCAGGTGTGCCCCGCTCCCGCTGCTGGCTACACCACTCGAACTGACAGCTACGCCCCCTTCAGAACTGAAAGCGGTCCGTTCTTCCCCCTCAGCGCGTAGCCCGTGTTGAGTTCAGACCCGCCGGTGTTTTCCCTCTTCAAATGAAATGTACCACCGCTCCCACCCTTCAGTTCGCTCCATACCTACATCTCCCAGCATCCCCACCATGCCTTCCCCAAGCCCCCATCTCGCTCCCCTCCTCCCTCCCGCCGCCCTCGACAGTCTATCAAGCAAGTCGTCAGGTCTCCTGCTCAACCAGTCTCCCGTAGATGTCTCTCCCGAGGTTCGCGCCGCGTCCAAGCACCCAACTTTTTGCGGACTACCCTTGAAATATGTATCGTCAGTCTTGTCCTTTGTGATTTCCACACGTCTACTAAAATTTGTCTCACCCCAAGGCTCGTCACTCTCGCAGTACAAAATGCATCATTGTCCATAGTGATGCATTATTCACGGGTCTCCACACCTGCCCACCTGGCGTATTCTCCTGCTTCTGCGGTCCTTCTGGGCGAGATCTTGAAGGGTTCAATATCCTTCTTCATTGCTCTCTGGAGGGCAAAGGACGCCGACATCCCATTGTCTTCTCGCAAGTCTTTCGGCGGTGTTGTTCATTCATTTGCTCCTTGGTCTGCGCCCTTCCGTCAAGTCTGCAGCGAAATTTTCAGTACTGATTGTTGGAAGCTCTCAATTCCCGCACTCCTTTACGTCGTACAGAACTCCCTCCAGTTCGTCGCCATCGGCAACTTGCCTGTCGCCTCGTTTCAAGTCGCATACCAGATGAAGATTTTGACCACCGCCGCATTTTCCGTTGCACTTCTCCGCAGGAAGCTCTCGTCAACAAAGTGGCTCTCGTTGTTCTTCCTCGCCATCGGTGTTGGTATCGTTCAGGTCCAAACTTCCACCTCAAACACAACTCCGAGAGAAGTCGGTGTCGGCAGCGCTCACGACGCAGCACCACTCCATATCCATATCATGAGCCCACTCAAAGGATTCGGAGCCGTCACAGCCGCTTGCTTCACTTCCGGCCTAGCTGGGGTATACTTTGAAATGGTTCTCAAGAATTCCAAAGCCGATCTATGGGTACGCAACGTCCAGCTGTCCCTGTTCTCCCTCCTCCCTGCTATTGTGCCCATTTTGTGCGGACCTCGGTTCCCCGCGCCGGATGGTCTCATTAGTTACGTCTTCCGTAACTTTGGTGTGTGGGCATGGGCTACCGTGGCGATCCAGGTCTTTGGTGGACTGATTACGGCAGTCGTCATCAAATACTCGGACAATATCCTCAAGGGCTTTGCCACGTCCATCTCCATCATTCTGTCTTTCCTCGCCTCGGTGGCGCTCTTTGACTTTCATGTCACGCCCTCGTTCGTCATCGGAGCCTCTACCGTACTCGCCGCCACTGCGATGTACAACCAGCCACCACCCAAAGAGTCCCACATCCTCACTTCCTCGGGAGGAAAAACACCTTTTCCAGATCTATCCCTGGGAAAAAGGGATCCCATCCTTGGGGAGTTCCCTGCCAAGAAGCCGTCGCCATTTGGGAGCCCTCGCGCTATTGCGTCTGCCCTTGGGTTGGGTGAAAAACCAGGATCGATGGTGGAGCACGAGTACTTTGCAGAGATGGAATCGACGTCCCGGTATCTCAACGCACCTTACGGCTCCCCTTTCCCATCGCGTACTCCCACACCTCGGTTAGAGGAGCGACCGTGATCGTGGACACCGAACAATCCAACTCTTCTCTTTACCATACGACTTTTAACGTGATGAACAGATATACCCCCGTTCTATTAGACGTTTGCAATCCTATCTACCAACTATTGCTCGGCAACTACCCTCCTACGTTGCGTAGTATCGACCCCGTCCCAAGCAAGCGCAAGCGAAATTTATTTCACTTATATAACGTTGTTAACGTCCACCACGGTTCCCTATCGCTTTGCATCCCTTCTCGCTGTCGTCATGCCTGTGGTGCATTCCCGTGCGTCCTTGGGTTTCGTTTGCGTGTGCATTCTCTACGTTGTTGGTTTTGCTCCCGTTCGACTTCTCACCTTGGTTGATGCATGGATCAGAGTTACTCGGTTAATCTGACGCACGAGAACCCGTAGGTAGCTGACAACATTCTTCTAGAGTAAGACGTTCGCTGGCATACTAGTCCGATGTTGGCTGTAATATCCATTGACCTTGGACCAAAAAAAAACGAACCGGAGGCAACGTGTGTAAGACTGACCGCACCGCCACGTGACACCATGCCCACCAACGACCTCTACAACGGGCGGGAGGCGGAAGTGATAGCCCAAGTATGCAACGTCGTCTGCCGTCCTGCGTCGTGTTCATGCGATCGCCCTAGTTCAACGACGGCTACTCGTATTCGAGAACAAGACTGGATGCCAGCCTCCGCGAGCTGGGACTAGACCGCAAACCCGTCAAGCCAATCAAAGGCCCGGTGGGTGTCAAGAAAGACGACGTGGACCTTATCGTGCGTGCGTTCGATGTCAACGCAAACCGCGCCTGACTGCGTCTCCAGGCGCGAGAGTTCGACATTCCCCAAGCACAGGCGGAGAGGGCGCTGTCCGAGAACGGTGGTGACCTGGGTAGGACTCTGCGCGCTCTGGTCGCTAGCTAGATCTCGTCGCCCACACGGCGAGATCTGCCATCGCGCCGAGCGAGGGTCGCAGTCAGGCTTGTCGGTCGGACGAACGGCGTAGTCAGTCGGTTCCTTGTCGTACTACCTGCACCGCGTCCGCCATGTCGGTCGATTTGGAATGGCACAAACTCGACTCGTCGCTCGCAAAGGCGCTGGTCGACGTCCTCAACAGACAGCTCGCCAGCACCCAACGGCCCTCCTTTGTCGGTCCCGTCGAAGTCACAGCGCTCGACTTTGGCACGAGCGCGCCCGACGTCGAACTCGTCGACCTGCGGGACATTCACCGTGACTTTCTCGAGGACGACTCAGACACAGAGTCCGAACAGGACGACGTCAAGGTGACAGAGGGCGCAGAGGAGGGGGAGGACGGGTTCGAGTGGGTCTCGCGAAAGGCCTCACGGCGAGGACTGGCAGAGGACGCGCTGGCCTACCACCATCTCCCGCCCCACGTCCGGTATGGACGCGGCCCCGCAGCGGACCTCTTTGCATCGACGCCTGCGCTGTTCCCCGGGGCTTCGCCGAGGGACATGTGGAGCGCTGGCGCAGTGCCGACGCATGCGACGACTCCGAGCTTGCATGACCTCAGGCCCGCCGTCGCGCATCGACCGTCGTCGTCGTCGTCGTCGTCGCCTGCCGTGTTTCATACTAGCCCGTCGGCGGCGTCCACCAGGGCGGGTTCCGCCCACGACCCGGCCCCGTCCGTCGCCGCCCGTCGTGCGCCGCCAGACCCGTCCCCCGAGGAGCAGCACGCTCGCCCAGACATCCAGATGCACTTGCACCTAAACTGGCATTCGAACCTCCGTCTGACGCTCGCGACCTCGCTGCTCATCAACTACCCGTCCCCGTTGTTCATGTCGCTCCCGATCAAAATTTCCGTGACCGGCCTCGTGTTCAACGGCGAAGTCGCGGTCGCGTACGAAGGCAGCCGTGGACGCGTTCACATCTGTATACTTGATGACTTGGACCCTTATGGGCCTGCGTACCGACGAGAGCGCAGCCAGTCTAGTACACCATCCGAAATTGACGACGACGCGCGAGAGGGCAAGCCTCTGCCAGTTGGCCAACGTTTGTTGCCATCCATCATGATCGAAAGCGAGATCGGGCAGACGGACAAGCATGTGTTGAAGAACGTGACGCGGGTCGAGCGTTTCATCCAGGACGTCATACGCAAAACTGTCGAGGAAGAGCTCGTGTTTCCAAACTTTCATACGCTCATTATGGGCGACCAGCCGCGATAGGACGACGTACAGCATCAACTAGCACAGTGCGTACATGTCATGCAAGCAACTTGCTCATGTATGGTCCATCGAGCTCATAGCCCAGCTTGCGATAATAGTCTCGCGTGCCAACCCCTACAAACACCGTATCAATGAAAACATTTTGTTGAGCGAGCGGCAGCTTACCCGAAATGACGGCCAGTTTGACGCTTCCATGTTCCTCCCTCGCTATCCGTTCTGCCTCCTCCATCAACAGTGTGCCAAAGCCCTGGTGCTGGAACTTGGTTGGGTCGCGACCATGCACCGGCACTGCCGTCCCGTAGACGTGCAGTTCTCTCACTATACTCGACCCACCCTCTGCGCCCTCCTTGCGAATTAGCTCCGGCCTAAACGTACCTTCGTCTGAGCATTTACGGAGACGCAACAGCCCGACGAGAATGTCACGCTCGGGGTCTTCATAAGACAGAAATGTTTCCCATCCGCCGTTTGCCGTGTAGTCCCGTCGAAGGAGCTCCACCGATTCCGGCCGAACCTTGTGGTGGATTTCGTGGATCTATCTCCAAGCTGAATTCGTGGCACAGAAGGCATTGATCACACGAAACGGACTTACACCGACTTCACGGAAACGCACGTCTCGACACTCTGCGCCGAAATCTTTCATGCGGTTCAGAGCCAGTTCCCGCAAGTTGCCCGAGTTTTCACAACCGCTCGTTACAAGAGGGAGTGGAATGTCTCTGTGTGAAAACGGATCGCATCCTCGAAACGGCGTCGGTTTTGATTTACTTACCTTTGGACCCGGTACACCCTCGTCCACGGAGGGACCAGCGCAAGAATACGTGCAACGAGGTCGACCAAAACATTTGGCGTGTAATTCTTGTATCGCCCAGTGCGCCAAAGCTCGTACAGACCGGTCCCACGAATCACCAGCGTCGGATATATTTTGAGACCATCACTTCTGAACGCAGGGTTTTCGAAATATTCTTTGAACTGTTCGAGATCTCTTTCGAGGCCAACATTAGGCAGGTCGGGCATCATGTGTGCAACAACCTTGAAGCCAGCGTCTTTTGCAAGGTGAAACGATTCGGATACGGCGCGGACTGTGTGTCCACGGTTGGTATCCCTCGCGACGTCCTCGTAAACGGACTGTACTCCGATCTCCAGACGAGTACACCCGTAACGAAGCATTTGGCTGCGCTCAGAAAGCTCAGATACCGTCTTTGGTTTGGGGTCAATAATCAGGCTTGCCTGAGATGAGGTCGGAGGCAGTAGTCCGGCCGAGTTTCGATGGTGATACCGATCGCTTTTGATTTGCTCTGCTCCGAATAACGAACTGCTTCGTCGACGTCCAGGCCAGTAAATCCTGAGAGGGCGTTGTGCAGCTGCGCGATGAATTTGGTGCGATAGTCCTCTGGCATACTCATGAACGTGCCGCCCATGATGATGAATTCGACCTGGAGAGCAATCTCGGATATGGTACCCGCAGACGAGGGTAACCATACGGACCTTGTCAACGCTGTGGCCGAGGGCTTTCAGTTGCTCGACGCGGTTGCGTGTTTGTTCATACGGGTCATAACGGGCCCGGATGGCGCGCATGCTCGTCGGCTCGTAGCCAGTGTAGCTCTGCGTGCTGTAGTCGAAATCGGAGTCAGGTCCACCCGGGCAATACCTGCGAAGGAGATCAGGGACCCACGAATAGCTTCGGTATCAAACGTGCTCACACGCAGATATTCCCGGTCATGGCGATGTGCGGACACCGATGGGGTTTACACATGATTGCGACCACCGCGATCTTGGCAATGAAAAGAATAAGCGAACGCATGCCGGATAGCGGCGACGTGGAACGAGCACACCCCGCTTGCCGTTCGTATCGGCCTTGCACGGAGCTTGGGCAAGAGCGCCTTCTTGTAGTCGTCCGGAATCGCGCTGATGATGTCGACGAGTCTGGGCACACCACCAAAGCCAAACTTTTTCGACAACTTGGCGCGAAGTTCGTTGAGAGAGACGGTCTCATTGGCGTCGTGCGATCTGATCAGCTCTGCAGCGATCGCCGAGGTGACACGGAGCAGAATTTCGGCCTGCGACGGGCCTGCGAGGGGGGGAGGGGGTGAATACAGACTTTTGGAGGACGTGAGCAAAAGTTTACCGTCCAGTTTGGTCCCGACGACCATATCCTTTGAGTTGCGGGGGGAGGTTCAAGCCAGCCTTAGTACGAGTCACTCCGCTGTCACATGTTCCGTCTTGCCCGACGTCCTCCAGCACTTTGGCGACGTGCACACTATGCGGCCTCGGCCACCCCGTCCAAGGGGGACAAAGGTACGTCAAGCGGACGCGGGCTCCGCACGCTTTCTGACGTCGATGCCTAGTCGTAGTGGCGATGTCTGGAGGAGTCGACTCCTCCGTGACCGCACGGCTGTTGGCGGACGCCTCCAACGTTGGTCCATTGACCTCACACCGTGTTACTGTCTTATTGTGTTACCTAGGGATATGATCTCTCTGCAGTCTTCATGCGGAACTGGGACACGCGCGACGAGTCTGGGTCAGACGAGGGTTGCGAGTGGAAAAAGGACTGGGAGGACGTGCAGCGCGTCTGCCGGATGCTCGACATACCGGCCAAGATGGTACGTTCGTGCGTTCCACGACGTCGAAACTGGCCTCACTAGAGCAAAGATCGATCTCAGCCGGGAATATTGGCTCCGAGTGTTCGAACCATCCCTACGCGACTGGGCTTCAGGTCTTTCACCGAATCCCGACGTTTGGTGCAACAAGTAAGAACGGTTTGTCCATCGTATCCTTTCTCTATGCACATCTCGATTGACACAGGGAAGTTAAATTTGGTGCCCTCTTGGAGAGTCTCGCAAAGGAGCCTGCATTGACAAACGCATGGCTGGCGACTGGTGGCTGTCCTCTTCAAACCCTGTTACCCGACATTCTGACCGTGCCACGGTAGGACACTATGCTCAAAAGACCTGGGGTACAAGCGGCCATCCCGCTCGTCTGCGCCCCATGCTCAGGAAACCTTTGGACTCGACCAAGGACCAAACCTACTACTTGTCCTCCATCTCCGAAAGCAGCCTCTCGCGTGCCCTGTTCCCTCTTTCTCAATTGACAAAGGCTCAGGTGCGACATCTCGCTTCCGAGTGGCGGCTGCCGACAGCAACCAGGGGCGAGAGCATGGGTCTCTGCTTTGTCGGAGAGCGAAGAAAGTTTGGCGAGTTTATATGTGAGTCTTGTCCGTGTCTTGGAGCACCGTCGTGACTTTAGATCCCTTCAGCGCAGTACATCGTGCCTAACCCTGGACCGATCGTGGACATGACTACCGGGAAGCAGGCGGGCGTTCACGGGGGACTGTGGAGTTATACGGTCGGTCAAGGGGCCAAGCTCAGTGGCATGCCGCAAAGGATGTTTGTAGCTAGAAAAGATCCAGCGACGAACACGATCTTTATTGTACCCGGGGCGTAAGTCGTGCTGCTCGCTTGCCTGCCTCTCTGCTCAGTGCCCAGCAGAGATCATCCAGCGCTGTATGTTGAGAGCATCCGCGTTCGTGACTTTTGCTGGATATGGGTGGATGGTGAACCTAGGGAAGTATCACAGCCTTCTGGACTGGAAGCGGGCGTAAAGTATCGACATTGCATGACCGACGTGCCATGTACTGTTCATCGGTGGGCAACCGTCCATGTCCGTGTCCGATCAGAGTCATTGATTTCCTGCAGGGACGCCCGAGGAATGCGCATCGTGTTCCGTGTGCCACAGAAGGGGATCGCCCCGGGTCAGATTGCAACGATTTATTCCCGAGATTGGTGCTTGGGTTGCGGTGTCATCGACGAGGGCGTTTGAGCTTGGCATGATCTCGTACTACTAGCTGTCAGCGATCGCTTAATCAGGACCGGGTTCTCTTACCGTCATGAGGGCGGTAGTACAACGGGTCGCGTCCGCGTCCGTCACCGGTGAGCAGTCCAGATCGACGCCGACGATGTACGGGACGACCCTTTGGTGTCCTACAGTCGACGGCAAGGCGATCTCGAGCATATCGAGAGGGCTCATGGTCCTGGTCGGCATCGGGTCTGGTATGCGCACGCTTCCAGTTCTATCCGGGCGCTGCACCACTCAACAAGGCATCCCTCCCGCCTCCTTGCAAGACAGACGACACTCTCGCGGACGTCGACATCCTCTCTAATAAGATGTGCGATCTGAGGATCGATCCCGCCCTCGAGGCTGACGTTGTCTTCCACCCACCACGACAGACTCTCCCTGCGCGCGTTCTCGGACGCGAGCGGCGCGATGTGGAAGACCAGCGTCAGAGACATTGCGGGCGAAGTGCTCTGCGTGTCGCAGTTCACCCTCCTGGCGAACACGACCAAAGGAAGCAAACCCGATTTTCACCGGGCGATGGTGCGTTTTCCTGCCCGATCTCAACTTCTCGCCGACCTCGTGTCTGGATAGTCCACAGAACCATCGCGTCAGCTTTACGGCGTGTTTCTGGACAAGATGAAACAACTGTACGCCGCCGATCGCATCAAAGGTGAGGTTGTGGTGATCGCACACGACGTGATAAGACTCGAAAAGTACACACAGACGGTCAGTTTGGTGCCATGATGGACGTAAGTCTGACAAACGAGGTACGACTGCGGTGGACGCGTGAATCACCACTCCAACCAACATTGTGTCATAAGGGCCCGGTCACCTTCACCCTCGATACCAGAAGGTTCGAGTACGTCACGCCTCCCAATGATGGCAAGGACAAGGGGGAGAAGAAGAAGCCAAAGGATGACTCGCCTAGACTTGCAGAACCAGCGCAGTCCGCCTCAGTTTAGGCGACGCTGGTGTGTTGGCCTGCCGTCTCAGATGAATGAAGAGCGCATTGTTTCCATGCCATACCCTGACCGCGCGCGACACGTACATACTTCGCGCGTCGGGCCGCGTAGGACACACACGCCGTCTGGCGCTCGTTGGGAGCGGAAGAACACCAAACTAGAGCATCCCACCAACCAGACCGACGATCGCCTTCGTTCTCCATCGAACCTTTCTGTCCGCACCTCGCCAGGGCACTGCCCATCGTCGCAGATTACGTACTTCCTCGTGCAGGGATTCCTGCAACGCCTGTGAGGACGTGAGCATCACAAATGAAAGTTCGGTGTCGAGATTTGCAGAGCGGGAGTTCAGATTCGACGAGCCGAACATCGTCAGCACTGGGGGACGATCTCTGGAAGGGGATAGCCAGATGCCTGCACGGTATAAGCACAGCCGCGGCAAGTCAGACGGTACGTGATCTACCTTTGGCGTGGTAGGTCCAATCCGGTCGTTCCCACTCTGAGAGTGCGATGGCATTGTCACATTGGTCGGGCAGTCGACGAGCTGCGCCCACTGCACGCGCAAACCTCTGCTCCAACAAAGTATACCCTTCGGGTATGAGGCCGGACAGTCCACGGGAGCCGTAGAAGCCATTTGCCTGCAACCGGGGTGAGAAGGACATGGAAAACGGGCGGGCATGTGCCATCACCTTGGGACTGGCGGCGATGACATCACATGCGGCAGGAGACTTGAGGATCATGTCCTGATAGGGTTCGTAATGGCCGAAATAACCGCTAGTCCAAGTCAGAGATGGGGGAGGCGCATCGGCAGAGTGCCGAGACGCCAAGTGATTGAAGAGGATCGAGAGGGTGCGCTCTTCTTCGCGAACGTTGAACTGACCGCCTTGTATGACGGGAAAGAGGATCGTGTCGTCGGTGGGGTGCGGGGAGGCAAGACGGGCAGCTTGGAATTGGGTTAATGCGTTGTGGACCTTGGTGTGTATCTTCCAGGGCTGGGTGGATGGGTCGGGCCATTGTATTATAGGAGTATCTGTGCCAGGTTGGGAGAGAACATTGTATGAGAAGGAGGACATGAGCTGCAGGAAGGAAAGGCAGTAGTCGGCGAGCATTGGCTCTGCCTTGAAATGGAGGTAACGGTCTTGGCGGTTTGTAAAGTAGGATCTATTGAGGTTGGCACTGGGAGGGAGTGAGCTGAAACACGAGCGAGGATGGCAAAAACGGACCCGGTGATGATGACGTCGTCGTCAGCGCCGTATATCTTTGGGTGCCAGGTCCCCCAGCCCTCGTTGAAACGGGGAGGGACGACGGTGGACATGGACCCGCTGAGTTTCGGGCTGCGAAAGAGAGAGATGTGGACCCTGGAACCATGGGCGCGCAGAAGGGGGAGGAGAGCGAGAACGGGGGAGTCTGGGCCGGGGCGGGTGGAACGGTTGTAGTCGAGGTGAAGGTGGAGCCGGAGACGGTCGTTTTGGCGGAGTGCGGTGTCGAGGGACGCTAGCTGGAAGGAGTGAGCGGGCGGGGAGGGCGAGCGGGGGTACGGACCAGAGGGTGCTCGGACGGGCCGATGTAGAGGGAGGAGAGGAAGATGCGTCGTTTGGCGCGACGGATGGTGTCCTGCGGGTGCGCGTGAGCATGAGCGGGGAGGGCAGGGAGGACGCGCACGAGGAGGAGGGCGTGGAAGGCGGGCGGGCTGTCGAGGAGGCGGACGTTGCGCGCGCGGACGGGGACGGCGGGCTGAGCGGCGGCGAGCAAGCTGGCGAGAGCCAACATGACGACGATCGCCCTCGACGTATTTATACGACCCAGGACGGCCGGGTGGCGTCTCCTCCCATGGCCACCACCACATTCAACGCCTCGCGCTTCATCCCCAGGCTCAGTCCCTGGTTGCCCCGCGTCCACGACGGCCCCCCCTCGCTGTCCCCGCTCCCCGGTCCCTGGGGCTTCCTCACATCAGGCTACATCGTCGGCCTCATCGTCATGGTATGTGTGTCTCGCCCCCCCCT
>JBBPTT010000090.1:0-55634 GCA_038094175.1 Boletellus aff. lepidospora
GAGAACCTCTTGTGTCTTCGCACTACACCTCAGAGTGTGCGCTTAACTAGTTGCTTTCATTGGTTCTGGACTTAAGTGTCGAACCTTTGACCTTGCTGGATAGCTCCACGCAAGCGTAACAAAAGAACTAGCTCTCTTCTCATCCCTGCTTTTCAGCAGAAGGACTCTAGGAAATACATCACGAAGCAAGACAGCAGATTACGACTGCTCATCCTTATCCTCGCAATCACCACCATCCTACGACTAGTCGAAGCAACCGTCACCACGCTTGCCCTGTTCGCAAACTTTAGTCGCCGACCCAAACATATCTAGGAAAAGAAAGCCAACCTCTGCCCGAAGAAGCAGAGGAGGTAACATTCAGTCACCACATCGCGAGCCAGGATCAGACTACCAGAAGACTCCGATCAAGAAGAAGAACCTCTCCCAAACCCCCTTGCTCCTCGACCCGAAAGGCGAAGACTAGCAGGAGTTGCGCACTTACCAGCCAACCCTTTCCACTCCCCACGAGGAATCCGCCGATTGTCACAAGTATCCCCAGCTCCCCCGATCATCTCTATCCCGACAGACCCTGGAGATGAGCATACCAGATTTTCCACTCCTCAGGAACCTTCCCCAATTGAGTTATCTCCCCCACACCCGGTAATAGTCATGACTCACCAATCTCCTTCCGTTGCACCAGTTCCCCAAGCCCCTCCTCCCACACCAGCCCCCACCATTACTAAGAAATCGGAGATAAGAGCGGGATGCCCAGAGAACTTCAGTGGAAAACCCGAGGATGCTAAAAGATGGTTCAGAGCGATGAAGGCGTACTTCATGCTTAACCATGAAGTATACGACGAGTTGGCACAGATCGTTATTCTCCTGAACAACATGAAAACCGGACTAGCAGCGACCTTTGCAGAAGGATGGTATCAGAAACTGGACGACGCAGCACAGGGGAAGATCAACATCACCTTCAACGACCTAGAAAAGGACTTCTTTACAACCTTTTCCCCAGGTGACGCTCAAGCTGATGCGCGATCTAAGCTTTACGCTTTAAAACAGGGAAGGGGAACATTCCCCAGCTTCAGAGCTCAATTCAAGCTGCTGGTAGCCAACGCTGGAATGGCACACCAAGACACGATCCTTATCGATCTACTCAGAGTGGCTGTACATGGAGACATCGTAAACCTCATGACTGCAGTAGATCCGGCCCCGGAAAAATCGACAAAGTGGATCGAAAAAGCTGCACAATTCGACCAAATCAGGACTAGGACTCAATTACTCAGAATGGGCCAGACCCGCCCAGAAGTAGGAACATCTAGGAACCACAGAGATCCAAACGCCATGGAAATCGATGCCATCAGACTATCTCCAGTAGAAAGGGCGGAACACATGAAGAACAACAAATGCTTCATTTGCCACCGAGTAGGATGTTCCACGAGAAATCATTGATCAAACGGACAAGCCTTCAGAGGAAGAACCAGAGAAAGAACTTACAGGAAAGTCTCTCCCCCATCGAGAAATGCACCACCTACTCGAGTATTACAGACGGAAGACGAAGTCCACACCTTCCTGGAGAAGAATAAAATCTCCAAATTGGAAGCGGTCAAGGTACTAGAGATATGCTTCTCTAAGGACGAAGGGACGGAAACGAAAGAGGAATCCGTACCCCAAGAGAAAGAAGTCGAGGGTTTTTAGAAGGGAAAGGTGCTCCAGCGTCACCAATCCCCACCACCATTATTCCTGTAATTATATTGCCAATCGCAGATCGAGCAATTCGACTTCCCATCTCTATATGCGAAGAAGAAACAGGAAAAATCGCTGAAGTATCATCCCTGGTGGATAGCGGAGCAAGCAATTGCTTCATAAACAGAAAATTAGTGGAACGATTAGGATTATCCACCAGAAGGCTTAGAATCCCGATTAAAGCCACAAACGCAGATGGAACACTCAACGAGAATGGGATGATACGGAGAAGAGTAACCCTATCCTTAACAGTCGATTCGCTACACTTACGAAATCAAACCTTCCTCGTCATCAATTGCAGAGAAGAAGACATCATACTGGGGATGTCCTGGTTAAGAATGGTAAACCCAGAAATCAACTGGACAAAAGGCGAAATAACCCTCCCTGAATCCATTAACCCAATATCTCGTTCACAAGATCTCATCGAACAACGATATCTGTTACGATACTTATCGACCGACCCAGACACTCATATTCAACAAGAAATGATCAGAAAGATTACCCACTCTACGGAGATTGCCCAAAACGAAGTGGCAACAAAGAAGGAAACCATCCTTCCCCCAGAATTCAAGGAATTCCGACAAGTATTTGAAGAACCCCCACTAGGCAAACTCCCCCCTTCGCGAAAATACAACCACCATATTGATCTAAAAGAAACTTTCGTACCGAAAGTAGCTAAGATCTACCCACTAAATCCTAAAGAGTTGGAAGCCTGTAAAACGTTCGTCAACGAAAATCTGAAGAAAGGGACCATCGTACCTTCCCAGTCTCCTCAAGCATCCCCCTTTTTCTTTGTACCAAAGAAAGATGGAGGATTACGTCCCTGCCAAGACTATCGTTACCTCAATGAACATACAGTGAAAAACGCGTACCCCTTACCCCGCATCTCCGAACTCGTAGATCAACTAAAAGACGCCACCATCTTCACTAAAATGGACATTAGATGGGGATACAACAATGTGTTAATCCACCCTCCTGATCGGTGGAAGGCTGCCTTCATCACCCCATTAGGGCTATTCGAACCAACAGTAATGTTCTTTGGACAAAGTAACTCTCCAGCCACCTTTCAAGCTCTCATGAACCACGTGTTTGCCGACATGATTGCTGAAGGATGGCTGATCATCTACATGGACGATCTTATCATCGCTTCAAAACAAAAAGAAGAACATACCGAGAGAACCCGTAAAGTTTTACAGCGAATGAAGGACCATGACTTGTTCCTCAAGCTGAGTAAATGTTCCTTCAATGTTACCGAAGTCGACTACCTCGGAATGATAGTTCGACCAGGGGAGATTACACTAGATCCCGGAAAACTCAAAGCGATCCAAGACTGGAAAACCCCCACTTCCGTAAAACAAATCCGTTCATTCATTGGATTCTGCAATTTCTATAGGAAATTTATCCCCAATTTCTCTGGAATCAGTTGACCCCTCCACAACCTAACAAAGAAGGGAGTAAATTGGAATTGGTCAATGGAATGTGAAGTCGCTTTCAGGACCCTACAGAAAGCCTTCCTGTCCAAACCTGTCCTTAAAATGCCTGACTCCACCAAACCTTTTGTCGTCATGACCGATGCCTCTCTCACAGCTTCGGGAGCAGTCCTGATGCAAACCGATGGAAATGGAGACCTCCATCCTTGCGCATACTTTTCCAGGACATTCTCTCATGAAGAACGAAATTATGACATCTATGACCAAGAACTGTTGGCAGTTATTCGAGCACTAGAAGAATGGCGACATTATCTATCGGGAACTGAGCATCAAGTGATCATCCAAACTGATCACAAAAACTTGGCCTACTTCAAGCAACCCCATAAATTATCCCGTCGACAAGCAAGATGGATGTTATTCCTACAAGATTTCGACATCCAATACCAGAATCTCCCGGGAAATAAGATGGCCCCGGCAGACGCCCTATCCAGAAGAGAAGAGGTCGACACCACCGATGATAATCAAAACGTTATTCTCATCCCTGATGATCATTTCATCAAACTGATCGATCTCGCCATAAAAGAGAAACTAATCGCATCTACCAAAGACGATCCCCTAGCAAGGGATGCGATCACCGCAGCACAGATGGGATCTTCCCTTTTCCCCAGAGCAAGCTCTGATGACTGGAAGTGGGATGATGGGTTATTGTATTTCAAGGGACGTCTGTTCATTCCAGAGTCACAACGAAACTCACTAGTTACCAAAATCCATGAATCTCCTGCGGGAGGGCATGGGGGATATTTTAGAACACTATCTCTACTTCAACGCGATTACTGGTGGCCGGGCCTCTCCACATTTGTTCACAAATTCATCCAAGGCTGTGCGATCTGCCAAGCAAACAAGGTCAACACCCACCCAACAGTTCCTCCGCCGATCCCCAACCCAATGGAGGCCGATCGACCCTTTCAGAATATCTCCATGGATCTTATCACAGATCTTCCGATCTCTCGAGGTTTTGACTCTATACTGGTCGTGGTCGACCATGGGCTTACAAAGGGGGTAATTTTCCTCCCTTGCAATAAAACGATCAACGCAGCAGGAGTAGCAGAATTATTCTTTAGAAATATCTTCCCAAGATTTGGACTCCACGAAAGAGTCATATCTGATAGAGGTCCCCAATTCGCATTGGCATTCGCCAAGGAACTCGCCCGACTCCTACAATACGACCTAGCTCTCTCTATGGCCTATCACCCACAAACTGACGGAGAAACTGAACGAGTCAACCAGGAACTGGAAACCTACCTTAGAATATTCTGCGATGGAAACCCTGCTAAGTGGCATGATCTTCTCCCGATGGCCGAGTTCGCTCATAATTCTGCCACTCACTCTGTCACTAAGCAAACCCCATTTGCCCTTATGATGGGATACGAACCCAGAGCCTATCCCACTATAGGAAAAACCTTCCTCCCTGCCCTGGAATCGCGAATGACCATCCTTGACCTCGCTAGAAAAGAAGCGAAAGCAGCCCACGAACTCGCCCAAATACGACTCAAAGAAAAAACTTGGGCTAAGTATAAACCTTTCAAAATCGGGGACAAGGTTTGGCTCGAAGGGAAGAATTTACGAATCCCTTACCCATCCAGGAAACTCGCTCCAAAAAGAGAAGGCCCCTTTGAAGTTGAAAAGGTCATCTCCAGTGTAGCCTTCCAACTAAGGCTACCTCCCGCATGGAAAATTCACCCAGTCTTTCATGCCTCCCTCCTTACCCCTTATCACGAGACACCAGAACATGGACCAAATTTTATTAAACCACCTCCCGACTCTATCGACAGAGAAGAGGAATACGAAGTAGAAGCAATACTCACTCATAAGGGAACCTTCAGACGACGAAGATATTTGGTCAAATGGAAAGGATACTCATCGGCTGAAAATACCTGGGAACCGGCCATAAATCTAGCCAATTCTAGAAAATTACTAAAGGATTACCAAGCAAGATACCCGGGGACCTTTCTGCAGTAGGAACCCGGTTCGTTCCAATCAAAAGAACCCTGAATCCGCAGTCCCGATTTGACACGACAAGCACTGGTCCGTGCACAGCTAGCATTCCTATAAAAAGCGATCTCTGGCCCCGAACCCCCTCAGCATTACCGCTACCATCACACCACCGCCCCCTCCTCATCATCACCATGTAATTCTCCATTGACTTCTACGAAGTCCTCCTCGTCCTCACCACCCTACTTTTATTCTACGTCGCCCACCTACTCCATGATCTCGCAGAGAAAGCGAGGTTTTGGGCGGTAGAAGTACGTGTCTGGGACAAGGCACTTTTATACGTAGCATGGGGTGACGGGTCCATAGAAACCGGACAAGACCAATAGTGGGTGGGGACCCCCACACTGGGGGCCTGGATCAAAATGAGGCGCTGATGCGCCCATCATAGCCATGAACAACGGGTGGTAACGCCACAGGACCGGAACTGGAGAGAGGTGACGGGACCAGAAGTGGAGCATGTGGTGGACTCACCAATGCTAAATCGGAGATGGGCGGACCCCTAATGATAATAAAAGGATGCACGACGTTTGTAAACCCTCAGAACCAGTCTGACTCGCGATGACCCACCTCTACCTCCCCGCCACTTCTGTCCCTGATCCCATGGAGGGATATCGTCTCTCTCATACTGAGGAGAACGCTCTCGGAGAAATCTATCGATTCCATCGCCTCCCTAAGCCACAACTCTGGGAAGCCTTAGAAAAGATCCTACAGGACGTACACCTCGTGCTCATGATCAACCACATGCCCGATTTTGATCAGAATGAGTTCCTTCCCCTCACCCTCAACTTATACCACCGCTACCATGCCTTCGCCCTCCATACAGAGAATCTCCCCAGCGATTCCATGCTAGCCGCCCCCTACGCTTTATCCAGAGTAGCATTATCTCAGATGAAAGACTACATATTGGAGCTGATGGTGCGACACGGAATCATAACACTCCTAGCCTCCCTTCCCGCTCTACCCATGTACGAATTCATGTGGCCGATCCTGCAGTCCCTGACCCCCATCCAAACCCGGGACTTTCTTATGGTCGGATTCTTATCTGATCCCCTCGCTCTTCAGACGAACTCGCGCCCATATGTCAGTATATCCGTACCGAGCACTCCCGCAACCCGATTGGTTGACCGCACCCCTCCGAGCACTTCCAGCGAGACATCTTCGTACATGGCGGAAGGAGAACTCTCACCGCCCCTGGAAAGAGCCGACACCCCACACCCTCGAGAGAATGACAGACCCATCCCCGTTCGACCTCCCCGAACTTGATCTAGATCCCGAAGAGCAGTTGCTCATCGTCAATTTGACGACCAGTTCCTGCAACCCCTCATCAACTCCCTCGTCGACTTCGTCTCTAGATCGACTCCTCGATCAACTCGCTCCCCTGCCTGTTACACCTGTGGAGACAGCGGGCACTATCGCCCGGATTGCCCAGAATACACCTGCCCATTGTGCAGGGTATCGGCACCCGGTCACTCCCAATACAACTGCCCTCGACGTCGTTGCGGAATCTGTCATAGTGTGGCGCACGCTATGGAGGATTGCCCACAGAACAGGAATTCCACCTCCACCAGCCCCGATGGAGGTGAGGCCGAACAGTAGTTGGAGAATCCCAAGATATTTGGGAATATCGGAGGCAGGGCCTCCAATCTACGCCGGAGGTATTGTTACAAGAAATGCCACTTCCTCTAGACCGGCACGACGCGGTGTATCCTTGATGAGTTTTTCCCCTCCCTCTGTCTATGCTTCTCGATTAGTCACGACTCTCAATAGTCATCTACACTCGGATCTATATCCGATTCCCATGCCTCCCCAATTTAGTCTTACGCTTGATGCGCCCATTCCTATATCGGACATCCCTCTCCTAAGATGATTCTCTCGTATCATCTCGTGTTCCTCTTCCCCTGGATACCGCAGTCGCCTTGTCATGATGGATTACGCTTCATCGGCCGATTCTTTGTCATAACAAGTTATCTAGCGGTATATAAAGACCTATGACCTGTATTACTATTCTTTAGCTAGTTCTACGCAATCTACGTGTAGTTATCTGGCCTCCACGAGACTGCTCGTCGCAGTTAGTGAGAACCTCTTGTGTCTTCGCACTACACCTCAGAGTGTGCGCTTAACTAGTTGCTTTCATTGGTTCTGGACTTAAGTGTCGAACCTTTGACCTTGCTGGATAGCTCCACGCAAGCGTAACAAAACATAAGCATTCCATTTGAATACAGGTAGACTAGTGAAGATGGTACTGAACAGAGGGTAGATGAGATCAAGAGGTAGCTCGGAGACAGATATGAAAACCATGTAGATGAAGAATTGAGAGAATTCACTCAGGGAGCATAGCATCTTTTCCTTACACTTGATCTTCACAATAACACACAGTCTTGTGTCACTCTTCCCAGCCTCAGACTCTCTGAGTTAAAGCCTTCTTCCTCAAGTTACCCTCAAGCTCTTAGTCTCTCCATGATCTCCTAGGTGTGAAGGACACTGTTGACCTCTTTGTGAGCATCCACCCTTCCACAGGTAGCTTGAACAACATGATGAGAGTGTGTTCAGTGCAACAAGCCCCTGTCCAGAATTAACCACTATTGGACTTATATTGAACATCAGAAAACCAGTCCTAGCAAAATCAAAGAGAATATTTGATCACTATTTTGCAGTTAGTAATGATGCCACTTGGTTGTTGGCTATCCACACATGTAAATACTACTATGTAATCTATGTCATGTGTGCCACTGTGCTGTTGCATTGCCCTTGCTCTTGTTGACATCATGCATACCTCGCTCGTGGCCAAGGGAGTCTACAATGAAATAGGGTATACAGCACTGTCATTGTCATAGCTCAAAATGGTCCGCCCAATGTCGTAGCACGCCCTCCCCCTCGAGATGGTACTCGAAGCGCTTGACGTCCCGGCACACAATCATTGCATGTGAATTCCGAACGCCCTCAAAGAATGCACGCTCTCTCCGCAGCTGAGGTATCTTGTTCAAGTTCTCCATACAGCGACGCTGTACAGGGCTTAGCACAGCCTGGGAGGGTGGGATCCTTGAATCCTGGCCAGCATTCGCCTGCCCCTGCCGTAGTGCAGAATCATTCCCTGGCAGAGACGACGACGGCGGAGTCGGAGTGCGTTTGGAATCGTCATACAAGTCGAGAACAGCTGTTTCGACACTGCTTTCCAGTGCTGCGATGACGTGGGCGAGCCTCTCCTTGTTGGATCCATCGGCCTCAAGTGCCTTTAGCCGGGCCTTTGAATTGTGGGACGCAATCGAGAGACGGAGGAGTGCCAGTGAAATGAAAGTGGGAAATATCACCGGGAGGAGCGCGTACACAATCTGGCAATAGGGCGTAGTTCGTGAACGGCAGATATAGAGCAGGAATATGCAGGAGACTCACCAAATTGAACGGAAATCCACCCTGGAGTATAGGCGGCACGGGAGGCCTCAGATTTCGGACTCTCGTGAACAAACTTGCCTTCTCACGTGCTCGGGGCGGCGGAGGGGAGGATGGTATTGAATAGGATTTGACCACATGCTTGTATTTGTCATGAAATTCTCTGGAGAAGACTGAATACTCGAAGAATCGATGAAGGGCAAGACATACACTTCAAGACCGTTTGTCTCATAGTCTGCGAACAGATTAAGTTCGTCGATTGCCGCAGAGATATAAGGTACCGTGAGATCGTTGATTCTATGAAAGGGTCAACATCAAGTATCTCGCCCAAGGCGTCTCGACTCACGTGTTCGCGTAGACTCTTATGTTGGGAAAGAGCAGGAGGGCTTGATAAAAAACGTGGTCTACACATACATTCAGAACCTTTGGTGCGCTAGCGCAATGAAACAGAGTGACCTGGATCTGCAAGAACGTCCAGGAGGGGTCTACCTTTTGGTGACCACTTGTCGACACAGAAAAACTGTTCCCCAGTACGCGACATTAACCTTGGACCAATGTAATTTGCAATCGCTGAAAACGTAGAAGAAAATCTGGGTATGCCAATGTGTGGTGTCGCCACGGTGTTGAAGTTGACAGGCATCACTTTCTCGAAGAACTTGGCCTGGTGCAAGATTCTTGGTGGCATCCATGTCAGCGTGCCCGTGTATGGCACCAGAGAAGGGAGCGCATACCCAATGACGTATCGGGCAAGAAGACCTCCTAAGCTATAGCCCATTATTGAGAAGCGGGTAACATTCTTTCCTTGGCTTTCGTACTCCTTGATTTCCTCTAAAATCTGTGAAAGGGTCAGGAAGTGCACAGAAGGCCATAGGGAGAGGAAAACCTGACCTCCTGAGCAACCCTCTCACCTCCCCAGTCGATTCCGTCGTATGTCGACTCATCGCGGTTTGTCTTGGCCACCAGGACCGCCAAATGTGGAGCACCAGCAGAAGTGTTCTCGGTGCTGCCCTTGACCTCGCGGATTATTTTGTCCATGTGGGCAAGATGGGCAGGATTTCCCCACATGCCGTGGATGAGTACCAGCAGATGGATGTCTGTCATGAGCGTCTGCACAGACAGGCCCGTCAGCCATGACCATGAAGTTGCGACACGGAAACGTGCCTTTAGACGGGGAACGAAATGAGGAAGATATGCAGACGGGCTGCTGTCCGGGTTAAAACGACTCTGGCGTCTTGCCGTGGCATGGCGTCACCGCCGTGTGCGCAACAAATGCGGGTTGACTCATCTCAGTGCCAGCTTGCCGGCCTATTCCGCCTCCGGTTGGCAGCCTGCCGCGCCGAGAAAGCGCTGCCATTTGTCATGCACTCTGACCGCGATCACGCCAGGGGAGAACACAAACGTTGCATTATCACAACATGACACCAAGTACATACACCAGGTTAAGCAGAAGCAGCATCGTACAATACTACCAATGATGTCGGCCAAGGACTGCGGACTTGTTGCGCGTTCAGGTAAACGTAGCGCAAGTCTTTGAAGGAAGCATCTTGGAATCGCTGGAGCCTCCCAGACTGCCCGGGTCCACGGCGCACATTGTCAAGGGACAGAATGCCCCGGAGCGCTTGAACAATGAGCTTAGGTGCAATATCCGCACCGACAACCTTGAAGGCAACGTCCGGTCGCAGGTACCGCTCACGGGGTGTACGTGTCGCATCCAGGGTATTCGAATTCGGGAATGCTTCATCCTGTTGTTCCCCCGAAGTCAGGAAAGTAAAAAGGGTAAATCAGGTACAGACCACTCACATTCGAATTAGCACTAGCAACATCCAAAAAGAGCCGCTCTCCTTCCTGGACAGCAAGAGAACCAATACTGTAGTCTTTCTTTGCAACATACGAGGCTCCGGCAAAGGGGGGGTCGATTCCTACGAAGGTGTCAGAGAAAGGATGTTAAGCCAAACATATGCACTAACTCAACGCTTCAACGACGTATGCCTCAAGGCCAGCCAAGTCCTTGGTGTCAGCGCTCTTCGCCTGCGTACAGAAAGTCTCTTGTTCTTGAGAGCCAAGGAGGAGGTTGACTACGTTGGTCAAGGCTACACGTCATCAAAGATGAGTGCATCGGCCTTTCACACGCGACGTCTGCACCTACCTAGTGATATCTCCACAGTCGCACCGACCAAGAGTGCCAGGATCTCGTTGACGACATGTCCGTTAGAGTGTCCGAGCTCAAACAGACGCTTCAAAATTTCACTATGGCCACTCTTCTTCCTGCCAAAGATTGTACCAAAAATTCCGACAAGGGAAATCTGTCACAGGCTCAAGTATGACGTTCTAGTACTCAGTGATCAACACAGACACTTACCCGAGTGCCAGCGACACCGAAGGAGGATCTGATGTGTTGAGACAACTCCTCAACGTGTCCCTGGACTTTGTGTTTCAAGACCATGTACTTGGCAGGCTCGACGTCCAGGAAAATGAATCTACAAAATGCTCAGTCGCACACAACGGGTAAGCTTCAGCTGATCCTTACTGGTAAATTTCACCGAGTATGTCATAGAGTTCTTGGGCAGTATAGACACCAGAGTGGTGTGATTTGTCTTTCAGTGGTATACCAGCCTGAGAAAACCAGCCATTAGACAGTTGGAGCGTTATTTGGCAGAGAAGACGTACGATTTCTGAGGCAGCCCAGTAGATAGGGACCAGTTTCAAAACATCCACAATGTTCACGCCCCTAGTCTGTGCGTTGATCAGCGAGTAAGAACCAGCTGATACTAATTCAGCGGTTTTCTTGTAGAAGTATTGCCCAATCTTCTCAGCAACCTCAGGTGATGGAGCGAGGGCATCGATGAACTCTTTCTGCACTTGAACCGCGTCTGCAGATGCAGAGAAGAACCTAACGGGAATCTGAGTATCAGATTCTGCAAATGAAAGGGACATACCCTGAGCCCTTGATAACCTCGCTAGCACGCTGCTCGGCTACTGCAGTAAAATTCTGTGCATCCCTAAGCACCTCCCCAACCTCAACATAACCGGAAACAGTGGTGGCCGGTGCACGCTGCTTCGGACGTTCCAGCGAGTAATCATCCAACTTGCCTAGGTTCTTCAGGTTCTTTTCCATGGCCTCTGGGTGCATGAGGGGGAACCAAGTATAGATGGACCGTTCATCATAATCGTTCGGCAAGGTACGAAGGAGTAGACGCCCAAGGGTAGAACCGAAGCCCCAGCCGCCGGGATCGCGCTGGCAGTCGGCAAAGCCCCACGACGTCAGATTGTAAGGAGTAAAGTCATCGGTGAAGAATCTGTCCCCACGTGTGAGAGCGATAGCGTCTGAAAGAATGGCACGAGAGATAGTGTAACCGGGGCAGAGACCTGCACCTTCTATCACCGGTTTCGTGTCCTCAGCCTGAAGACCGACGTATAACTCCAGGTTATCAACATGTCCATAGAGCTTCTCGGCTGCTTCGGCGACGTTTTTGTCTGGGTTCCACTCCTCGAAGCTTGTGTATGCTGACCGGGCTCGGTTAGCAACCATACAAAAGTAAACCATACGCAGGTACGTACTCTTCAAGCCCAAGAATTTTCGGAAATCGTTCAGCGAGCAGACTCCCCAAGTGCGATTAGCCTCGATACCCATGATCTCATTCACTCTCATGACTTCTGGCGTTCCACGAGCACCAAAGGAGGCCGCATGATGAGACGTCCTATAACATGTGCATGAGCCATCATGGATCTCGGAACGGAAGTTACGCACGAGTTCTGTAAAATGTTCGCCAGATCCGAGTCCTTGAAAGTGCCATCTTCTTGGCGCTGTAAGCTGCGCATCAATCAAGTTAGCAGTATCACATTAACATTGATCTCACGACTCACCCGCCGAATGTCCAATGCTCAAGATTAGGTTCGCTCGCATCGAGCAAGGCTGCTGCTCTGTAGAATTCACCGACGGTGAGTTTCTGAGGGTCCCTGCCGGGGAAAAGTTTGCCGAATTGGAGCTTGATCCACTCCTCGTCTTCAAGGGAAGTAGTGGCATGCCATCGGTACAAGCAGTTGAACTATCGGACGTTGGTTACTTTGATGGTGTACTTTTTTTTTTACTACGAACCTCGACACTGCACGCATTGCCACGACCACGCTCGAATAACTGATGATCGGTACGAATTTCATTGAAGGGTTCGAGGCTCCAGCTAGAACCTTGACGGACAAGACCCAGAATTGCAGAGAAGTAGTCAGAGAATACGATCATGGCGAACCAAGCACAGTTATTAAGGCGTGCAATCTGAAAGATTTCTATGCCATGCAAATTTCAGCCAGCCACTTCCCCGACAGTAATGATCTCACGAACCTTCCTCTTGTTTCCAGAGCTTCGGGGAATTAGACGCTAGTGTGGATGGATCGACCCAATCTCCTCGTTCGTTGATCTCCAAGAGACGACGAGCAATGTACTAGACTAGAATTGTTACAATATCTGAGGCCTGATTACTACACACTTACGTTATGGTTACGGTTGAACAGCACAAGAAGCGCAGGAGTAGCGGGAGGAAGAAGAAGTAAGCGGTCTTCAGCAAAGGCGTCAGGATGGAGGCAACCACGACCGTCTTTGATACGAAGCTGGACCATGTGTCAGAGAGCCGAAGATATAGGGTGTGAACACAGCACCTTATCTTGCGTAGCTTGGTCATTACCATACAGAGGAGCAAGATCAACATAACCCGAAGTCATGTTGATGTTCACGTTTCTGTGATCAGTGCGGAAGACACTGTGAATAACAAGGGCAGCGAAAGAAAACATCAATGAAGATAAGCCTGCAGGATGTTTTCTGAACTAAAGCGCGGGTGATTAGCCCTGGCGAACGGCTCTGCCAACCATGAATCGTTACCTCGTCTCGGCGAAGGAGGGTATCAAAGACCAGGCCAGAGTCAGGCAACTGGTTGCGTGGAAGAGGGTGGGCCTGTTGCACAGAACGGGCATATGGCGTCCCAGCCTTCCCCAAGTCTGGATAATCAGGATTGTTGTTGGACCCGTCCGCTGTGCGGAACGCATAATCGGGACCGACGAATGTTGCGGGAGGATGAGCAAGATCATCGTACACTTTGGAACGGATGTGAATAACGGAAATTCAAGGCATACGCACATGCACTCACATAACTTGACGACGGAGGTCTGAGCAAGATCTTGAAGTTTGCCTGATGGATGACTGGCCATAAGACTCAGGATATGCTCAAGCTGGCCAGTTACAGTAGACAATATCAGAAAACTGTGTAGAAACGAAACGTGGCTGGCGACTCACCAACATCTTTCGGTCGTCGATGGCGTCCGAGTGCCCGACGACATCGAGAACAGCAGACTACAGTGACTGTCAATTCAGCTTCCATACACTGGAGGGGTTGGCTCACGAGCATTGATTCATTTATGTCTTCAGAAGCGCGTTTCATCTGCAGTTATATGAATGCTATTGCAACACCTTTTGAGAATAGTATGTATCACATACCAGGTCCTTGACGGTTGCCAGGGCCTTTGTCGTTGCGGATTCGCTCGACGAGGAGCCCGCACCATAATCTGCGGTGGGGGACGCCTAGCCATTCCAGTGAGCGCCCTGTACAAAGCAGGCTAGGGGACACACTCACAGGCTGGCTCTTGGTAGAGAACCGTGACGAAAAAGTCCTACTGAGGGTAGACATGGTGAACGGGGAGAGAAGGGGGACACGCTCCTTGCCAGCTTCTTATAGTCCCACGGGACATGGCTCCAACCGAGGGAGAATAATAACGGTTGATGTCCCGGACGCTAAACCGAATAACGCCAAAGTCTATCCTGACATCCTGACAGCAGTGATAGAAGATGGACGCCACGCATGTCTCCGGTTATTGGCAGTGAACGGCGTCTGTGGGCATTCACACGTCGTGCGCAGCTACACGACGCCAGATAGCGGCCAGACGGTTCTCTTGGTCGACCATGGAGGGGTCTAGGCGCGCCGATGTCTCGGTAACCAGGGCTGCGGCGCGGACGCACGTAGTAGTTGGTTCCATCACGTTATGTAATAGAATGTTTAGGTGGTCACATGTTCTTCCCAAGCTCCTCCCCGTGTCACGGTGTGTGTCGCGTAGGCCAGCATGGATTCTTCCCAGCTCTATCACATCAAGCAACAGTTTACTCTTGGAGCCTACCCCGCCCTCATCGACACTCCAATCCCCGATCCCTCCTCACCCGACTACATACCAACCATCCTCTACAAGGTCCGCGCCTACCTTGCATCGGGCGACTCAGCCTCCGCCCTCGCCTTGATCCCAACCCAGCCAGAGAATGTCGCACTCCGCGCCGCCGCCGCACTAGCGCAGGGCGAGGAAGGTCTCGAGACCCTTCGCGACCTTTGTGTCGAAATTGAGGCCGAAGAGGACGAGGACATTGGAGAGTGGGAGAGGGATATAGTCGCTGTATTAGCAGCTACTGCATTTATCCGTGCGGGTGAGGTCGAGGAAGCCCTGGAAACCCTGCGCGACCCGGCCAAGACCGGAAACGAATCGTGAGCATCCCCACTAGGTTCATTAATTTCCTTCGAGCAGTGCCTCCTATCCATAGATCTGCTGTCCTCGCCCACATCTACCTGTCTCTTTCGCGTCCGGCCACCGCTCGAAAAATACTATCGGCTGCCTTGCAGGTTAATCCAGACGCTCTCGTCTTGCAACTATCTGAAGCCACTGTTTCTCTGGCCACCGGGGCTCAGGGGACAAGCGGTGAGTCATATCCGATAGTCGCCCTTGACCCTAGCTCAATTTGGCTGCTAGGGGAGCCATATGCCTCGGCCATCTCCTTTTACACGGAACAGTTAGCAAACCCCTCCGTATCTTCCGCTGCTTTACTTGTCGGCAGGGGTGTGGTGCGCATTTTGCGTGGCGAATTAGCCGCCGCACGAAGTGATCTAGAAGAAGCTGAGGGTATCTTGTCACGTACCCACACTGACAGTGGATTGGATGAGGTCCTCGCTGGGATGGCCGTCGCCGCCGGTCTTGGCGCTGGAAAACGAGGCGAAGCGGAAGAGCTCTGGAGGTGTGTTTATTTCCGTTGATTAACAGTTTTTGGAGTCCTCAAGACATCCCTTTCGTAGTCGGCTGGCAGGCCGATACCCCTCCCACCCAGTGGTCGCCGATCTCAGTTCAAAAGCAGACCTGTTTGATTCGTGCGCCATGAAGTTCGAGATTCCACCCCGAGTTGGGATTACTTCATGATCCCGAAGTCAGTCAACTGGTTGCAACGGAGAACGATTGTACCTGCCCATATGAGCCAATACCGATTGAACTTTCTCACAGAACTCGGCAGGAGTGGGTGTCTGGTTGTCTGTGAGATTCCTTACTTGGTCTGCGGCCCTCTTGCCTCCAAGTAAATCTGCTTTCGTGTAAAGTACACGACAGAGTATGTACCCCGTTGACGACCCTGCTTTATACCAATTCCAATATCCTGACTTGTACGAACCTCCACCTAGATTTAGGCCGCTCCCTGTGACATTCTCACTTTCACTATCGTCTATCGTACAAGCACTAAGATGAATGTGCCCACTTCATTCCCAACAGAAGTCCAGGGAACTGGATAGTGATCAGGACTGACTGGGACTGTCCAAGTTTTAACTTCCAAACTGTCGGTTGGGTCACCCGGTAGTGAATTTCGCGTGACTTGATCCTAGTATGCCTTGATGGACGACGCCGACGAATGCAAGCAGTTTGGATGGTGATCCTTGTGAAAGCATTTGAGGATTATCGGTGCCGGATTCTCTATCTGTCGTCCCCGACATTGACATGATTCCCAGTCCCCAATTGGCCAACAATGCCGCTGCCTAGCTACCCACTCAGTGGGCATTGCACGTCCTGGTCCACACGAGGTGATATACATTGCTCCACGTGGTCCTTGGTCACGAGGCCCCGGGAGTGTCTGTCTTGATTAACGAACTCCGACTGCTGACTGCTGTATAAGTAGCCCACCATCAGCCATCGCTGATCGACGGATCTGTAACCTCGAAATATCTGCGGCAATGGCCATCGGTGGTTTCGCGGACATCTATGATCCTCGCAAGATCCTTGACGACCCCTCCTTTCGTGTCCTCGGGCCAAATGAGAGACCGTCCCCGGATGCCAACATAGCAGCGTTCTACAATCCTGCACACGAAATCCATCTCGTCGAAAAACCACGCCCAAAGCCTGGTCCGGGTCAGGTCTTGCTCCGTGTACGCGCTACGGGAATCTGCGGGTATGTGTGATGGCGATGGCTGTGTCCATTCGGTTTACAGGCTAACAGGAGTGACGTGCACTTTTGGAAACACGGTCGCGTTGGGGACTCGATGGTCGTGACAGACGAAGTAAGTCCATTAGCATCCCCAAAGTTTGCAGAGAGCAAAACGACCCGTTGTAGTGCGGCTCTGGTCACGAGTCCGCTGGGGAAGTCGTGGAGATCGGAGAAGGAGTCACACAGTGGAAACCGGGCGAGTACATTACCTTGGAAGAAGCTTATTCATCTCAACGATACACTGTCAGGTGATCGCGTTGCGATCGAGGCAGGTGTGCCCTGCTCCAAGCCATCCTGTGACTATTGCAGGGCTGGGAGATATAACGCATGTGCATGTCATAGCTCGTTGGCCGAGCACACGTAGACACTGATATGGGCGTGTAGGTCCTGATGTCGTCTTTTTCTCGACCCCCCCCTTTCATGGTGCGTTGCATATCGCAAGCCAGAAGCAACTGTTAATTCTATGTTGTATGTTTACCAGGGACACTTACTCGATGGCATCTTCATCCTGCCGAATGGCTCCATCGTCTGCCTGATTCAGTGTCATTTGAGGAGGGCTCTTTGTGTGAGCCTCTGGCTGTCGCACTGGCCGGTATTGAACGCAGTGGTCTTCGTCTTGGTGACCCCGCTCTTATCTGGTACCTCGGATTCGCGATTTACGCTCGTCCTTGCCTGACGAGTTTTCAGTGGTGCTGGGCCAATTGGTCTAGTTTCCTTGCTATCCTCCAGAGCTGCTGGTGCAGAGCCCATCGTGATTACAGATCTCTTCCAGAGTCGCCTTGATTTTGCAAAGAAGTTGGTTCCTGGTGTCCGTACTGTGCTCATCGAACGTGGATCAACCCCAAAAGAATCCGCCGAAAAGATCAAAACAGCGGCTGGGGGACCAGTCAAGCTTACTCTCGAGTGTTCCGGTGTAGAGAGTAGCATACATACTGCCATCTACGTGAGTAGAGACAATTCTTGCGGGAGAGACTTTTACGAGGGGACTGGAACGTAGTCTACACAGTTTGGTGGAAAAGTCTTCATCATCGGGGTCGGGAAAGCTGAACAAGTGGTAATGTGTTATTTGAATGATACGCCGTCGATTATCTAAAGACCCACAGTTCCCGTTCATGTATCTCAGTGCAAATGAAATCGATGTCAGTTTCCAATACCGGTATGCAAACCAGGTAGGATCACGATTTCGTCCACCTGTCCTCGCTGACCAACCTTCTCAAGTACCCTAAAGCGATTCGGCTCGTCGCAGCTGGCCTCATCAATCTCAAACCCCTTGTTACCCATCGTTTCAGCCTCGAAGATGCAGTATCGGCATTCCATGTTGCGGCAGACCCTGCACAGGGAGCTATAAAGGTTCAGATTCATGATTAATCGGGCCATTGAAAGTGGTGTATGTAGAAATACGTGTACACTACTTTTGTACGCGGTGCAGCAACATCACGTGATCAAACCCAATTAGGAACTTTCCAACACGCCGTCAACAGGTCATTTGTCGTTTGGCCTCTTCTTTGTACTTATCGACACTGTACCTCAAAAGCGGCCATGGCGAGCCCTAGTAAAATCCGTCATCGAAAGCCAATTGGAGCACCTCCGCGAGCAGAAAGTTACGACAGAGACGACGAAGACCATGTTGACGCATTGTATCGCAGCCCAGTGCGTACAGCGGTCCTGCGTTTCCGATGTGTTAGCCAACTATATTCCCTTCCGTAGCACACTCGGAGCGCGTTCGAGCAGGCTTTGGACACCCCTTATGCAAGTGTTGCAGTCGTGGGTGTCCTCACTGCCGCCGCCTTTCTGCTACGATTCTACAAAATCAATCAACCGGACCAAGTGGTGTAAGTAAATTCCTTGTAGGTATCTTCCCTGGAATGTTAAATCCATTTGCCCAATAGCTTTGATGAAGTTCATTTTGGCAAGTTTGCCTCCTACTATATCCTTCGCCAGTATTACTTCGATGTGCATCCACCATTCGCAAAACTGCTGTTTGGACTTGCGGGGTGGTTTGTCGGCTTCGATGGCCACTTTTCGTTCGAGAACATTGGAGACAGCTATGCTGAAAACCACGTACCCTATGTTGGCATGCGCGCACTACCGGCCGTTCTCAGCAGCCTAACAATTCCCGTGGTCTATGCTATCATGAAAGAAACGGGGTATTCGACCATCGTGGCCGCATTCTCTGCATCCATCATTCTGTTTGGTGCGTGCTTCTTTCTCGTATCAGTGTCTGCCCCATCAGGATTTTTAAGCCTCCATCTAGACAACGCACACGTTGCCCAATCTCGACTCATTCTTCTCGATGCCATCCTTATATTCTTTCTGGCCCTCACAATCTACTCATATGTGCGATTCCGCAAACTGCGCTACTGGTATGTGTCATTGCGCGTCAGCATACACCTTATCCTGATCTCGTGACAGGGAGTTTTCAGTGGAGTGGTGGGGCTGGCTCATTGCTACAGGGTTCTTCATGGCCTGCACTTGGGGTTCTAAAGTCAACGGTATCCTGACGGTCGTCACTATTGGGATTGCTGTTTTAATCGACTTATGGGACATATTGGATTATCGCAAGGGTCACACTATGGTTAGTAGTTCTTTTAACCCCTGCGAGCTGTTTCACAACCCGAATTTCCAGGAGTATTTCTGGAAGCATTTTGCGGCTCGGGCAATCGGCTTGATTGTTATTCCCCTCATCATATATCTCTCATTCTTCTACGTCCACTTCTCTGTCTTGATTTACTCTGGCCCTGGCGACACGTTCATGAGCCCCGCGTTCCAAGAAACGCTCATTGGCAACGAGTTGCTGCTTAACAGTCAAGGTCTGGGATGAGCTTTGAAATATTGTCCCTGTTCCAACCCTTCTTTACAGAACTCCATTACTACGATATTGTCACGATGAAGCATAAGGATACCAAAGTTTTTCTGCACTCGCATCCCGAGAGATATCCTCTTCAATACGAAGACGGGCGTATCAGTACCCAAGGTATGGTGCATCAGTATTTTGTAATGTAGCGACCAATTCGTTTTCAGGCCAACAAGTGACCGGCTATGGACACGATGACACAAACAACCATTGGCAAATTATCCCAACAAAGGCGCTGCCTGAGGCTGGTCGCGGACGAGCCGTCCACCACGATGATGTCGTCCAGATACTGCATGTGAACACTGAGACACTTCTCCTGACTCACGACGTCGCGTCGCCTTTGATGCCTACCAACCAAGAGTTTACCACATGGCCAAAAGATGATCACTCGCGTCACAACGACACACTCTTTACCCTTCGTCTTGTTGATGGCGGTCCAGGGGATGTGTGGAAGAGCAAGTCAAATTACTTCAGGCTTGTGCATGTACCAACCAAGGTATCAATGTGGACACATTCGAAGCAATTACCAGATTGGGGATTCAAACAGCAAGAGATCAATGGTAACAAGAACCCGGCGGAGAAAACGGCTGCTTGGGTTATTGATGAAATAATTGAGAGCGACGGTGAGCTGATCAGCTCCTGAATGTAGTGTCTATATGACTGCTATTTCAGGCAGTCACATATCGAGAGAAGACAACATTCCTCGGGAGCCCAAGAAAATGAGTTTCTTCAGGAAGTTCGCCGAGTTACAACTGCTAATGCTCCAACACAATGCCGGTCTCACTGCATCACATCCCTATGCTAGTGGCCCAATTAATTGGCCATTCCTTCTAAGTGGTATCAGCTTCTGGACAGAGAATGATACACAGAGACAGATTTACCTAATTGGTAATATCGTTGGATGGTGGACGTGTGTGATTGCCATTTCAATCTATGTGGGCATAATTCTCGCCGACCTTCTGGCACGACGGCGTGGGCTCTATCCTATTCCTGATGGTAAGCCTTATTGGTCTCTCTTGAAAAACATTCTAATCATTTGTGACAGCCGTCCGCAATCGCTTGTGGAACTCTGCAGGTTTCTTCCTGCTCGTCTGGGCGGTCCATTACCTGCCCTTCTTTCTCATGGGCCGTCAGCTCTTCATTCATCACTACTTACCTTCACACCTTGCATCGGCGATGTTAGCTGGTTCGGTGCTGAGTTTTATCTTGTCTGATTCCATCAACTATCCCATATCCCTGGCTGGACGCATGACGAGAATGCATCCTACCCAATATGCGGATCTCGGAGTGAAGGGTCCGACAATGGTTGGAGTCTTTACCGTCATGATGTTCGTGATGTTCGTGTACATCTCTGCTCTCACATATGGGACGCCAGGGTACGTGATTTAGGTGTTTATCTTTCCTGTTTGTTTGCTGACCGGTATGTCTAGTCTCGACGGTGAGGGTGTGAACTCGAAGCGCCTCTTGTCTTCGTGGACACTTCATTTTGCTGCCAAGGTCACGAGCGATGTAATTTGATGGATCAGGACTTTTTTTCATTAGAGCGACTAGCGATATTGTACATAGTAAATATTGTCTTGCTGACACGACGAAAATCGCCTTTGATGAATCTTGATGCCATTCGAGGTCCACGCGGCGCATGCCTGTTTGGCTCACCCGGGACCCTGCGACCGACTGGCAAAATTAACCCGAACAACCGACTATTAAGTCACTGCCAGAATGTTCAACGCCCCACGGCTTGCACAACGATATGGCGCGTCGCCAATCAATGGTCTAGGGAGTAGTTTCGTTGATGAAGACCCACTTGCAATTTCGATCTACGATGATCCGTGGAGCACTGCACCGACACCCTCCCCGCCGCTTGTCAATGCCACGGCCTCGGCATTCAGCTCAGTTATAGGTAAGTGTCTGTGCAACATGCAGTTTCTCGTCCTCACGCAGATGGTCCTAGCCGACGCAGCAGTTCCCGAGCCATACCATAGCGCCTTCGCAACAGTTGACACCACCAATTCGGGGGAGGTGTCAGTTAATGCCCTTTCACGAGTCCTTGCCACCTCCCTGCTCCCGGCCGCAACCATTGACAGGGTAAAGTTTCGGTTACATGAGCTTTGCCTGTTGTTGATTAGTTTGGTAGATTGTAAACCTAGTTAGCTCGAAACCCCGAGTCTCAAAGCATGAGTTTTTCGTAGCTCTAGCGTTGGTTGCCCTCGCACAGTCAGAAAGAGGTATGTCTAGTGTCTTACACCAATGTGGTAGAACTCCGACCCGAGAGATGTCACTGGCAGACATCAGTATCGAACAAGTAGCTGCCCTTGGTGCTGAGAACAACCTGCCCATTCCCACTTTAAACCTCGATTCCCTGCAATCTAGTGCTTCCGCCTTCAGTGCCTCATATTCACCCTACAGACAGAATACCATCCGACCCTCCGTGCCCAGTTACCCAACGGAAGACCCTTGGAATATTCCCCGATATAACAGTAACATTGGGGCTGCTTCTGACCTCAATTCACCACAAAGTGCTACCACTATAAATGGTGCGCCATCCACATTGTCCGGGACCGGCCTCTCCAAAGATTGGTGGAAAAAAGAGGAATCTGTTGATGTGGTCATTGAAGGACAACAAGGTCATCTTCTGAACAGATACATTGTGTACGAGATTTCAACGGACGTGAGTGCCACCTCTTGCGTGACGTCAGCTAATGAAGCCACGATCCACTAGCGTGGTCCCCCTGTCCATCGTCGTTATTCTGAATTTACTTTCTTATGGGATTGCTTGGTTCGACGGTATCCGTTCCGACTCCTCTGTCCGCTTCCACCCAAACGAATACAACGTCGGTCTTTAACGCTATGGTTTTGCCAGCTCTTTGACTGACCATTTGTGACCTCCGACAGCTGATGCTGCATTCCTGGAGCAAAGAAGGTACGCTTGGCCAGGCAAAGAAACGTCATATTTTTTAATTGCGGCCGTAACGCAGGAAAGGCCTCGCGAGATTTCTTAATTCAGTGATGTGCGTCCACCCGATAGTGCAAACGAGCTTCTGAACGATGTGACTGCAGAAACCACCCTGTGGTCAAAGAAGATGGACTTCTTTCGGTATTCTTGACAGAACTGTCGTTCGAAACCTGGCGTAAACACAATGTTATCGCCCTTGAGGAGGAATCTGCCAGCAAGCGAGTCGACCGGATAGAGGAAATGTCTATTCCTAGTGACTTGGAAGAGAAACTCGCGTATGTGGTTGATCTTTCGAATTACTGAATCGCTGACAGCATTTATAGTGTTGTTCGTGGAAAGATAAACCCACTGATTGAGCAATGGCAGAAAATATGCATACTTGCGGAACGCGTCATCAAGAGACGCGAATCAGCTGCGGTATGGATTCCACCAAATTTTCGTCCTGCCTATGTGCCAGCTCACTCCATATTTCCCATCCTGTCCAACCTGTCACTGAAACTTCCTGGTATCCGTGCGCCGGTATCACCATCGACGTGTTACGGGGATCCTGTACGCACCGACGGCTCTTCTGAACTCGATGTGACCGATGAGCAGGCTGACCTAGCACGCCTGACAAACGTTTTGCGAGTCGTCGTTGAAGTTAACGAGAGGTGTTGGAGAGGTGACAACTGCGAGCTCTGCGACGGTGTGCGGCAGGGAGTCGGTCGCATTGCCGATCATACGCAACAGCATTCAGATCTGCTGGAACATCGCGTACGTCCATGTTTCTTTCTTCAGGTTGGAACAAGCACTGAGTCTGACAGACACACATTCTGCTACGGTCGACGTTGGAGTCTCTCAAGGTGATCCAATAAGTTTACCTTTTGTCAGCTGCTTGTTCACAGCGAGTTGACAGAGTCAACGGGACCTTTACATAGCGATGCGCGATCTGTTTGCCAGGCACGATCGTCTTGCAGTCGATAATGTGGAGCGCCTCAAGAAACGAGTAGATTCGAATTCCATGAAACTGGAGGGGATCAAAGCAAGCCAGAAGGATAGGTGGCAAGAGGACGCTGATAGAGTGGTGGTCCTTATCGAGAAGGATCAGGCGACCATTGCATCACTTCTCAACCGACGAGTGTTCACTCGAGCATGGTGGGCATATGTGCGCCATTTTGGGCTCCTGACTTACCCGGCCATAGCATGTGGCACGAACTACGTGTCGTGCTTCACAACAGGGAGAACGCCTTATTCTCAAAGCTGGTGCAGACATTGGTGCGCGAAGAGCAAGCGTTTGCAGATAGCATTTTGGCTAGTTGGGCGTCATTGGGGAACGCTGTGGACGAGATGCCGTTCGAATAATGATCAGCATCAGTAGACCCTAGCAGATATTTGCTGTGCACACTTGACTTATGAACTGACATGATGCCTGATGGATATTGTTTGGACGTTGGAGCCAGATGAGCAAACCTGCATCACTTTGTCCAAGTACTATCGCACGCCATGGACAGTGGATTCGATGACTTGCTCGCGCCTTCACAGAGCTTTCTCGAGCAGAACCCATTCGAGGATCCGTTTGCTAAACCGCGTTCGAGTTCGCCAGACCCTTGGTCCAGCTTTGGGCAACAGTCGCTTCCTGTGCACTCCGATATCGACTACTTCAAATCAGGCTTCGAGGACCATCCGAGCGCGGCGCAGACGGCTGAGTCCTATCTTACGAGTGATCATGACCTCAATGAACACGACAGCGTCGTTGCGTCGGCTGACCCACTGGACGCGGCTGCAGTTACCGCAGAAGACCACGAGGACGAGCAGGGCGCCAGTCACAGCGAAGCACACCCGGACACAGCAGCTTCACAAGCGCCTGGGTTTGGGATACTTACTCCGAGCACGGCGGGGTCGACTCAGCTAGCGGAACCAGAACCTCAGCCGTCTCATCACGACACGGTACCCTCGGTTTCACCTGCCGACGAAGCTGGTCCTAGTGTCACGTCGCTGTTGCACGTGGAGGACCCTTCTCCTCAAGAGCCCATTTCACCGGCGTACACGTCTCCCGAGCGCGCGGTAGTCTCGCCCCTGGACCAGCAATCTCCTCCAAACATTGACCGTGCGTTTGCGAGTCTTGCGCTTGGAGGTGAGAGCTATGGAGGATGGCAGACGGGATGGGGGAATCATGACGACGTTGCAACCGCCACAACCTTGTCGACACCAATCGCTACTACTAACAATGATGATGGTGATGACGACGACGACGACACGCCCATAGGGCAGACGGCACGGTTCAGAAACGCCGGGTCTCAGGTAGATATTCTACGCCATGGCATTGAGCTGTCACAGAACACTGACCTTTGGACACATAGCCGTCTGGGTCTCCTGCACCGTCTAAGCGTAGCGAGGGATCGATTCCACCTCTTTTCGTTATCTCAGTGGAGGACCCGCAAAAGGTGGGAGATCCTATCAGAGCTCACACTCTCTATACCGTGCATACGAGGGTACGATTACACCTCTGTCCAATGCTCCTGCGGCGTTCAGTGTCCCCATTTATTTCAGACGTCCTCTCCCCTCTTTTCCAAAGCGACTTTTTCAGTTCTTCGGCGATACTCTGATTTCCTCTGGTTGTATGAAACTCTGTCGGTGAACAATCCAGGGGTGGTGGTCCCACCCGCGCCCGAAAAGAATCCATTCGGACGATTCGATGAGCAATTCATACAGCAGCGGCGTTTAGCACTTGAAAAATGCATCCAAAAGATAGCAAGCCATCCCGTGCTGTGCAAGGACCCGGACCTCAAGTTTTTCTTGGAGAATGACAATTTCGCTTTGGACGTCAGTTTCCCTGATTGCGACCGTTCTTTTGTAGTTCACGAATTTTCTTTGTAGATCAAGCAGAGAAAAGCTGAGATGGCTCACGAAAAAGGGGGGCTTATGGCCTCAATCGGGCAGACGTTGGCTGGACCTCGGTTCCACGAGACAGACGAGGTGAGCACGATGATGGTCCCCACTAACGGTATCCGACATGCGTATCTTGTTCAGTGGTTTGAAAAACAACGTGCCTACCTTGACGGGCTTGAATCCCAATTACGTGGTCTGGTTAAGAGTATTGAGATCGTTGCAAAACAACGAGCTGGTGTGTTCATTCCTCGTCATGTTTTGGCTGCGGTTGACGACACCACAGAATTGGCTTCCACTACGGGCGAATTCGCGACGGCTATCGCAGAGTTGTCGGTATCTGATATCGGCGAACAGTTACAACAATTCCTCGGTGCACTGGCGAACGTCGAGCGAGCGGTAGCAGAGGCTCAGAATACACAGTCACAACAAGATATGATGACGCTTATGAGCACCGGTATGTTCCTCATCTTTGGCTAGCCGAAAGAATATCTCATCACAGAACAGCGGACGAGTATTCGAGGCTCGTTAATTCTGTTCGGGTATGTTTGGTCGATGTAAAGTGAAAGCGCGGTTCTAATCCCGGACACGAAGCTGGCCTTCAATTCCCGCGTGCGAACGTACGTGCATTGGCAAAATACGGAGGCAGAGGTCCGGCGGGTACGGCAAATACACGAGCGCGCCCGAGCACAGGGGCGTCTTCCGACGGAGCGAGTGGGACATACTGTTACTTTGGTTGCCGAGGCAAGCAGTGCCACGCTATTTGCGGCTGGATCCGTGATTAAGGCGGTGCTTATTGTAGGCGGAGCGGCGGGCCCTGGATGCAAAACGCGATTTTGACCAATGCTCCAAGCTGATCAAGTCGGAGATGACACGGTTTGAACGGGAGCGGGTTGAGGACTTCAAGGAAGCATTGCAAGCCTTTTTGAGTGGGATGATTTCACGGCAGAAAGAGGTGAGTGGAGTGTGATCGTAGTAGCTGCTGACGAACAAGGCGGACACAGGTGATCTCCGCCTGGGAGAACTACCAACAAGTGTTGCTAAAGCGGGCGACTGGGGGAGGGGTAGCGTCATAGGATATTACGTAACACGCATTTGTAACCGGTCCGTGCCCGGGCTGAAATCCACTGCAGGCGCGCATCGCCCGTCGCCACGCCTCACGTCCAGCTTCTTCCAACGAACCATGTCGACCAGGCGCAGCGTTGCGTCGTCGTCCACAGGCGACATTCCCCTGCATGCATCCATACCGCACGATGGTGCACCAGGCAGATGCGAGCTTCGAATAGGCGGCATGACTTGCGGTGCATGCGTAGAAGTATGCCCCTCGCTCCTCAGCTGCAGCCGCGCTTTGACCCCCACCAGTCGATCGAAGGTGTGCTCCGAACACGACCTGGAATACACACTGTCAAAGTAGCCCTCCTTGCGGAGCGCGCTATCGTCGAGTACGATCCAACAATCTGGAACGCAGAGAAGATCATTAGTGTAACGTTGGAAATCATTCCCCACCTCTTCCTTCGCTCAACCTCTCCATCGTAGGAAATATCCGACATTGGATTCGATGCCTCGCTCGTTCCTCAGGCTCGGTCAGATACTGTCACACTCCGAATATACGGCATGTCCTGCTCGTCATGCACTTCCGCCGTCGAGAATGGTCTCTGCAGCATGCCTGGCGTTAACCATGTCGCGGTCTCTCTCGCCACGGAGTCTGCAAGGATCAACTTCGAGCCTGACATAATCGGCCCACGAGAGATGGTCGACCGAATCGAAGAAATGGGTTTTGACGCTCTCCTCTCCGATGAACAGGACGCTACCCAGAAACAGTCTCTCGCAAGAACAAGAGAAATCCAGGAATGGTTTGGTCGCTTCAGATGGAGCATTGCCTTTGCTCTGCCCGTCTTCTTTCTCAGCATGGTTGCACCTCACATTTCCTTTTTGCGTCCCATTGTCAGCTTCCGCTTGTTCAATGGCATCTATCTCACTGATATCCTAATTCTTGCGCTCACCACCCCCGCACAATTTTGGATCGGCCAGAAGTTCTATCGTTCTGCATTCAAGGCACTCAAACATAGAAGTCCCACTATGGACGTTCTCATCATGCTCGGAACATCTGCCGCGTATTTTTATTCCATCATTGCTATGCTATTTGCCGCCTTCAATACGACCCCTGACTTCCGTCCTTTTGTCTTCTTTGACACGAGCACCATGCTCATCATGTTCGTCTCTCTGGGTCGCTGGCTGGAGAACCGCGCAAAGGGCAAGACGAGTGCAGCACTCACGGATCTTATGGCTCTTGCGCCGACAATGGCCACTATCTACACCGACGCGCCAAAATGCACCCAGGAGAAGCGCATCCCCACCGAGCTCGTGCGAGTTGGTGATACAATCAAGCTCGTTCCAGGGGACAGAGTACCAGCAGACGGCACTGTCATCCATGGCTCCTCTTCTGTCGACGAAAGCGCTATTACCGGAGAACCCATTCCCATCCTCAAACAGGCTGGCGACACGGTCATCGGGGGCACTGTCAACGGCGTGGGGACTTTCGATATGCTCGTCACGCGTGCAGGCAAAAACACTGCGCTCGCACAGATTGTCAGACTCGTCGAAGAGACTCAAACGTCCAAAGCTCCTATCCAGGCGTTCGCAGACCGCGTTGCGGGGTACTTTGTGCCAGTGGTAATTACTCTGTCCGTGCTCACGTTCGTGGCTTGGATGGTCATTTCGAACCTACTCGGCGTGGACGCGTTACCCGCGATGTTCCATCGACATGGGGCCAGTAAACTCGCCGTGTGCTTGCAAATGTGTATATCGGTGGTTGTGGTCGCTTGTCCTTGTGCATTGGGACTGAGCACACCAACCGCCATCATGGTCGGAACGGGGGTCGGGGCGAAGAACGGCATTTTGATCAAAGGCGGGAGCGCGTTGGAGGCGAGTCAATCCATCAAGCGGATATTGCTCGACAAGACTGGTACGGTGACCGAGGGGAAACTCGGCGTCACAGGGCTGGAATGGGTTCTCCCTCGGGACCGCCATCTACCTGACGAAACCACCGGACTGCACGCACTTGCGGTCGAATGTGCGGACGGGATGACAACGCGTGTAGCCGTCATCGCAATGCTATCAGCAACCGAAGCACGTTCGGAACACCCTCTCGCCAAGGCCATCGCGGTGTACGGCAGGGATCTCCTGAGGGAATGTGAACTCGACGTACCTCAACCTACAGTAGAATCGTTCGAAAGCGTCACTGGAGCTGGTGTCAGGGCTGTCCTTTCCCTGTCCGGATCAAAACATACGATTTTGGTCGGCACGGCCGGATTTGTTACTGAAACTGGAGGGGAAATGCTACCGTCCGTATTGTCCAGCTTCGAGGCAAGGGAAAGTTCCGTGGCACGAACAGTCACATACGTCTCGATGGGCCGTGGTTCTTCGTCCCCTATTCCCATCCTCGCCCTATCACTTTCAGACACACCAAAGCCGTCGTCCGTACAGGCTATTAAAGCGTTGCGGAGGATGGGTATTGACGTTGGTATGGTGACGGGTGACGGGATGAGCACTGCTTTGGCGGTAGCGAAGCAAGTGGGTATTTTGCCTGAGGACGTATGGGCGAACATGAGTCCAAAGGGCAAGGCTTCGCTTGTGACGGAGATCATAGAAAGAGAAGGGAGAGGAGTCGCGATGGTACGTCTCACCTTGCTCGATACTCCTGACCCAGCCAACATTGGGTACCTCGTCAGATTGGAGATGGGATCAATGACTCCCCTGCGCTCGTTGCTGCCACGGTTGGCATCGCCCTCAATTCTGGCACGTCGGTGGCTGTCGAAGCGGCTGACATTGTCCTGATGCGATCTGATCTGCTTGATGTCGTTGCGGCGCTCCATCTTTCTCGTGCCATCTTCCGGACGATCCGGCGGAACCTCGTGTGGGCGTGTGTCTATAACTTGTTAGGGATTCCGCTTGCGATGGGGATGTTTCTCCCATTTGGGATCTACATGCATCCGATGATGGCAGGTGCTGCAATGGCGTTTTCAAGTGTCAGTGTGGTGACCAGCTCGCTGTTGCTGGGGCGGTGGCGAAGACCAAAGGAAAGCACGTTGGACGAGGAGGGCGTGGAGACAGAGGAGAAAACGAGCGGGCTGGAATGGGGCGAGGGCGTGTGGTCGGGTGTACAGAGCGCAGTTTGGGGGGCGTGGCGCACGACGAACGGCCGGAGAGGAGGATACCGACAAGTACCGATCGAATTGGACGAGTCTGTTTGAGCGATGTTTGTACTGAAAACGTCCGGTTGCTTGATCGACTCGTCGGACGTCCAGCCAACATGGCTGCCCTCGGAAGCGTCTTTCTGGGGGATTTTCAGAGACACCGCATCCTGTCGTCCACTCCACCATCTTCCCCGCCGCCGCCCAGCAGCACCCTCGACGGAAACGCCATGTCCATCGACGCCCTCGCACCGTCCGAACACCTGGAAGACGTGCTCGAATCCCCCGATGGCACCGAATCTCCCTCCAAAGCGTCGACGTCGCTCCCCGAAGGACACGGTCGATCAGTCCCCCCGGCGGACCAGGCACCCACCCCCATCGATCCCATTCTATCGCTCGAACTGCGGCTGCATTGGTTAGAAGCCCTCCTCCTCGGCGTCCGACAGGAAACGCGCGATCGCAAGGCGCGCGAGAGACCACCCGAGCTCAAGCCCGGCGAGAGCCTCGTCCGTCTCGCCGGGGACGTCCAGCGTCGGCTCAACGCCGTCGTCGAGTCCAACGACGGCCTCAAAAAGTTTATGCATCAATGTACGTCCTCCCCTCCTTGATTGGAGAGAGAGACCCACGGGTCGTGCTGAAAGACGTGGGACGACAGACGATCAGCATGCACACCTGCTCACGCCTGCGTTCGCGCTCTCTGGGACGCTCCCCGCGACCGCGACCGCGCCGCCGACGTACGAGCACATGTCGGCGGACGAGCTGGAAGCGCTGCTCTCGGAGATGGAGCCCGACGTTCGTGCTGCCGACCGTGACATGCGCGAGATCGAGTTGCTCGCACAAAAGGGGGTCCTTTCGGCGGGGAAACTGACGGGTACACTTGTTTTTCTTTTCTTTTCTTTTCTTATGTTCGTCACCTGAAAAAAAAACATATCTTGTCTCTGCCCGAGGGGCGACCGTTCTGACGAGCGTCCATTGTTCAGATTACGAGGTGCTGCAACCGCGGTTGCAAACGCTTCTTGCAGCACAAGAACAAGATACGAGATTGGCCGTTTCTCTAGAGGAACGGATCGCTTCCCTGGTGGAACTTCACGCAACACAAGTAAGCTAGGTCTCGCTCGGTGTGGCACCCTCGTGTCCAAACTCCGTTCGTTTTCTAGGTAGACACTCTTTCAGAGCTTTTCGTCGCTTGGGACGATGTGCTCACGGAAACAGAGAGCAAAGTCAGGGTATTGGAACGAGAAAAGGAGGAACATCAACGGTTAGGATATGCATGAACCCCTTCGACAGACTCGCGCCTAGCTCGTTCGCAATCCATCTGTATAATGATACTCCGCATAAACACATAAGTAATTGAATACTGATTCAAGAGAGGTTGGAATATCGGGGAATCTTAGGGTAACAAACAACTGAAGAAAACCATGGAGATTAAGAACATCTATGGCTGAAGGTATACCACGCTCACGGTAATGTGGCCAGAGGGAAGTTACACCGTCTTACATTAAGGAGTGTGAGGGAACGAAACCGGGGGTGCCAAAAAGACCAAAGTCGACAACAAATAACACATACAACGAGCGAGAGGGTAATGATGTGTCGGAAAGAGCGATCCGTAGTGCTAGTCCCGTGCAACCCAGTCGGTGCTTCGAGAGACTAGTTCGATTGAATTGTCCACGGTCCAGAACATGCGCTCGGTAGCACTGCGACTACTCCAGCTTTTCTGGTCCCGCAGTATCATGGCCTGCGAAAATAAATCGAACCTGATTTCCATAAACGAATGGGTCCCAGCTCACCTGCTGTGCACCAAAGTTTCGCTGATCGTGAGCAAACAATTCGACGTTTTCCTCCAGAGCCTCTGACAGAACCTGGAGGTCTTGCAGAATGGCTTGCATTGCACGAACCGCTGCTAGAATAAGAATTTCTTTGCGATTGCGTACTGAAGACCCGTCATTGTTGGGCGTCGGCAACGCCTTGGACACGTTCTGGAGAACCGTATGGAGAATGCGCTTGGTCTCGTTCATGATCTTCTGTGCTTGCGGGAAGTTTTTCCTCGAGACAAGAACAAGCGCGCGGGTGATCATGTCGGATGCAAGGAGTTCCATTCGGCGCCGAACGATAACGGGGTCTGATGGTCTCGAGGGGAGGGGGGAGCTGGGCGTGACCGTAGGCAGGAGTGTGATGGTTAGCAATACGGGATGTGCAAGGCGAGACACGTGCTTCGTTACGGCAGGGTCAAAGAAAGATCCGTCGACTTCAAATACTGGCACTTCATCAATCATGCGATCCATCATGCCGTCCACGAGATTCGGAGAATCGTCGATGGTTAGCGAGTCGAGGCCCATGGACTGCACGAATTGGTCGGTTGCATTGAGAGTCCGATTGCGGTCTTGGCTGGTTGCTGCACGACTACTTTCGGTGTTGTCGAGTTCGCACTCGACAAGCATCTCTTTGCATTCTCCGTACCGCAGCTCGCCGACATCAATGTCGACGTGGTGACCGTCGGTAGATAAGATTGATGACGGACCACCAGAGACCTTGCGAATGCGGAAACGTTGGGCGTCGACGATCTTCATGTGGAGTTTCATGTTGAGCAAACCGATTGACATCATACCGCCAACGCAACCGGCCAGACATGTCCGGAGGTCATACCAGTCCTTGACAAACGTGTACGTTCCACTCGTGTGGTTCGACATGAGCCAGAGTGAGGCAGGGTCATGCGAGCGGCCATAACCAAAAGAATGGATAGGCATGTTAGCTGCCTCCGCACGAGCGAGAACTAAATCCATCTGGGCGCGTCGCGTGCTGTCTGCGGCGTCGCTGACAAGTATCATACCCGAAATCGGATTGCGTGACTTGCGTTGCAACACGACGTCGAGACCTTGGCAGCGTCGGTAAGTCTCGATAAAGGACGTAAGGAAAGTCACTGACCATGGTTCACGGCAGTCACTACGTCGGTCTTTTCGTCCTTGGATGCTCTGACCAGGAATTCATCCTCCACGCTCTGATAACTGTCGGGATGACCGATTTCGTCAATGAATCTCTGCAATCTGTTTCTGCTGTAGGTCCGCCCCGGGAAAAGGTAAGGGGTCTTCCGCACTCGCCCCCCTGGGCCCACTTCAAAAGTCACCAAGCTCAAGCGGTCTTTTACACCAAGAGAAGCAAGAATAAAGTCGAGGGACGTTTTGATAACACGTATTTTGAGATCCGCGGTGCTGCGAGGCGAGTTAGGGGGAGGTAAGGAGACAATGAGGATCAAGTCAAGGGGCGGGTGGGGAAGAGGTGCAAGGGAGTTGGATGGCCCCGAAGATACATGTGGTGTTACAACGCTAGAAGGCAAGGTATCGTAGCGCAGCATCGCGTCCTCTTCGTTCAGGGTCTGCAGTTTGTTTTGCATGGATCTCTGTTGGATCGAACCGTGTGAGGTGGCCGATGACATGGTGGAGCGCGAGGACGTCTGGAGAAGGCTGTCGACAGTGCTTGGGGTGGTAGAAGCCGTGCTGCCGCTGAGTATGCGCGCCGCCTTCTCCGAGCCGCCGAATTCTTCCATGTCCAAACCACGACCAAATACGGGAGAATGCACCGCTTGCTGCTGCTGAAAAGAGGTGACGAGGGCTTGGATCTGGCTCCTCCATGCCTCAAGCGAAGAGGCGTCTTTGAAGACGAGGATAAAGGAATCCAAGCGCTCATCTTCCATCTCGATAGTGAGACTCAGGTCACCCGAAGTGCCAGCGGTGACCCGTTTGATGTGGCGCACGTAGATACGTCCTTTGAGCCGAAGGACACCTCTCGACTGGCTGCTTGAAGTGGAAATCGCAGTCGACGAGTCGCTGAATGCGGCCGAGGGCAAGAAGCGGCCGAGCGAACGCTTCTTTTCCTCGACGACGCAGATGATCGCTTCCTTGAATAAATAGACGAAAAATTCCCGGACGAGTGCGTCACGGCGGACGGAGAGTAAGTCGTACATCTGCAAAGGGCCGAGCCCAGACAGCGCATGACCCTTCCAGTCAATGATTCGATTCCTGAGATCCTCGACGATAGCGCTGAAAGGAGACTCTTCTTCGGGAACTTGAGACGGCGCATAGCGTGATGATTCGGTATCGTTAGCGCTGTATGGGGGAGCCCATCCGTCGGGCGAAAGGGGAGGTTGCTGTCGTTCCGATCCCCGCAGCGTTACTTGAGACAGCGCGTTATCTGGTTGTGTGTGTGCTGGGGTATTTCTGGGAAACGACTCTGGGGGGACTGGGGCGGGTATGTGGGGTGAGGTACGCCTTGCGGGAAGTTCGATGATGACGATACAAGTGAGCGGCTGGGAGGCGTCGCTAGACCTAACAATGGATGACAGCTCTGGTCGGACCTGGATAGAAGGAGCGACGATGTAGTGAGAATCGCTGGGGGTTGATTTTACAGAAAGGGCATGATCGATAGGGTCATCGTCTGTGAGGTTGTGTGGAAGAGTCGCGGTCGAGACTGGGGCGCGGCGATTTCGCGAGGTTGGGGTATCATGACCGGGATACATTGCGGTGGTCAGGGGATCACCCATGCCGGTGAGCGCAGCCAACTCTGAAAAAGGGATGTAGGCACGGTCGGAAAGGGATGTATGTGGGGGAGCACTGACTGTTTGTTTTGCTATTGTCGCCATCGCCCACTTTCATGGGACGGCGGCAAACACCACACACACCGAGATTGGACTTGCGGGGAAGGCCAGATCTGGACTGGCCAGGAATAGGGCCGTAAACAGCAGTGAAACAGGCCTGTGGGGGGAGGGTGAATGGGGGCGAGATATGAACGGATCTGGGAGCCTACTTCGTGGAGCGAATGGCCGCATTCGGGGACGACGTGAGGCTTTTCTCCGGGCAGCCTGAAGCTGAAGCTGAGAGGCTCGAGACATACGGGGCATTCCTGGTCATCGTCAAGGGTGTCGTGGTTTGAGACGACAGGGCGGGGAGGCGGCATGGCTGCGTAGGGATGGTGGTGGTGGTGGTGGTGGTGGTGGCCGGCGGAGGTGTTTCCTAAAGCGTCGGAGGAAAGAAGGGAAGTTACCGAGGGCGAGAGCGGAGGGGGTTTTCTGTGGAAGACGGACTGGAGGCCCTTGAGGGGCGAGCTCTTGACCTTGGGCGACGGGCTGGTGGGGGAGAGGGGGAGATGGGTGTCCAAGGCGGCGGGCGGATCCGCTGGGGTGCGGGCAAGCCAAGACGCGGGCGCGCGTGCGATGGGAAGGGACGGCATTGAACCTGGGACGGACGCTCGTCTTCAAGGGATGAAAAATCGGTTGGGAGCGATTACGGCGGGAGTGTCGTGAAGTGGTGCGTTGAAACTCGCCCGCCAACTTTGTACCTGTCCCAGCGCGCTTGTATTTCAACGCCGTTGACGACCCCACCTGCCGATTGTTCCAAGTTTGTGTCTGTCCGTCCGCTCGGAGGGCCTCGGGTGTAGCGCTACGGACGTCCCCCTGCCCGCCTCACGGTGCCCCCGCAGCCCGCACGACGCCAGCCCCCACCCACCATGCAGAAGCCCGACTGCCTGATGATCAGGTCAGGCTGTGTGCAGGCACCCAATCGTTCACAGCCAGCCGTGCGGCCCTGGTACGCCCCCTGGGGGTGTACGTTGGTCATCTGGCGAGCGCCTGCGCGATCCGAGTCGAGCACCTCCTCGTCGTGCTGCTGCTTTCGTGCACGCTCTCTCCGGGCAGGCGAGCAACTCCGCGACCGAGGCATGATTTTTTTTTCGCTTATTCACCCCGTAGACTCCCGTCCGTTGGCTTGGGATAGATCGATCGGTAATCGATAGTCCCTTTGTCCATGTTGAGCAGGACGACGTCCGACGGGCATGTTTCAGGTCAACCCCCACCAAACAGGTGCGCCTGTCGTCAATCACCGCCGGCCGCGGGTCTGCCTGCGAGACGAGGGCCTGCGCTTCATTCGCCAGTCACTCGTCCGCGCGCCCGCTACACGGATGGAACAGGCCTGGCCGTCGGGCTCGCTGTTGAAGCAGGTCGCGTGATGCGCCAGGTGGCCCACTCTGAGATCTTGGCCCGACCGTAACGTGTGTGCTAGCGGATCATCCGGAACCGTCGGGACCCGGGCATCATGGCCATGTAGTGCAGTCACACAGTTGACTAAGCACGCCCTTTGGACGCTGAGCAGCCTCGGTTCGTCCGTCGTGTCCGTGCCAGACCGCTCGGGCCAGCCAGCTTTCGAGGACATGTCGTCCGCAAACACGACCGGCGTGGCAGCTACCACGACGGTGTTCAAACCTGATGACATAACACCCCGCCTGTTTGTCATCATTTGCGGTACTTAAGTCGGGTCGTGTCCGTCCTGCCGGCAAGCAAGCTCACCCCTCCCTCCATGACCACTTCTCGCCCCATCCTAGACAGTGCCCTGGATGCTGTCGGCCATACGCCACTCGTCCGACTGGACAAGATCGCTGCCGAGGACGGTCTGAAATGTAACCTATGTACGAGCCACGATCGACTCGCCGTTCGGTCACATGAATGAACAACCCTCTTCTTGCAGTGGCCAAGCTCGAATTCCTCTCCGTTGGCGGCTCAGTAAAGGACAGAATCGCAAAGGCCATGGTCCTTGCCGCAGAGGAGGACGGCACACTCACGCCCGGTCAAAGCGTCGTTATCGAACCGACCTCTGGCAACACAGGTCCGTTTCTTTCCTCATACTGCATGCAGCCTTCCTTGATGCGACGGACAAATAGGCATTGGCCTCGCCATGGCCTGTGCTATCAGGGTACTACCAACCACCCTTGATTCGTGCGATTACTGAATACGGTAGATAAGGGGTATTCGGTCATCATAACCATGCCTAATAAGATGTCACAAGAGAAAGAAGCCGTCCTCCGAGCGCTCGGAGCCCAAGTAATACGCACGCCCGACGAGGAACCCTGGGATTCCCCCAACAGCCATATAGGTAGAGCTTCCGTTGTGTCCAGCTCCTCTCGTGGCTGAATTCCCCGACGACCGCAGGAGTGGCCAAGAGGCTCCAGCGCGAAACTCCCCATGCCGTCATTCTTGATCAATATCGTAACGTATGTGCTTGTCACAGTCCCTCGTTTTGGAGTAGTCTCAAAATGCACAGATAAACAACCCGCTCGCTCATGAATCCACGACCGGTCCAGAAATAATCAACGCCGTCATATCTACTCCGTCTTCTCCGTCGAGACCATCGACCATGAAGGTCGATGCCTTTGTCGCCGGAGCAGGTACCGGGGGTACCATCACGGGAATATCTCGCGCGCTGAAGAAAACCCACAACTCTGACTGCACTGTCGTTGGCGTTGATCCGGTTCGCGTGATTCATTACTGCACGCGTCGCCACCGCTGATATGTAATGATGTAGGTCGGAAGCATTCTCGCGTTCCCTGACAGCCTCAACAAGGACGGCATTGGAAAACCTTATGTCATCGAGGGCATTGGCTACGACTTTATTCCAGACGTTCTCTCAAGAAGCCCCCCCGATGTCGACACTTGGCAAAAGACGACCGACGAAGAAGCTATTCACGCCGTGCAACGCCTCATGAGGAAAGAGGGTCTTCTCGTTGGCGGCAGCAGCGGAAGTGCACTCAGCGGTGCTCTCGCTTGGTTAAGGTCCGAGCAAGGACGCAAGTTCGCCGAGACGGAGGGCATGAATGTTGTTGTACTGCTACCTGACGGGTGAGTGCGCTCGACCATCCGGAGGGATGCTCTAACAACACTCTATTCAGCATTCGGAATTACATGAGCAAGGAGTGGTTCCTGAACTTTGCGTTACACTCAGAACCGTCTCTCGTGACCGGGTCCAAAGGCGGGGTGAAAGCATTAGATGCAACACTTCCACGCTCGTCATTGTAGTGCGACAACACTTGTTCAGGTCTTGTAAAGGTACACAGTATCACCCATCATGGTTCGACTTGGTATTTGTAATGTTCGCAAGCATTTGGATTCGGCAAGCAATGCTGTCAGGTATCACTCCACGGAGGACAGATGCTGCGTGCTGGTTACTTGGATTGCAATTCGACGGTATTCTTGAAAGCACCCAATAGAGCTGACAGTTGGATCTTCTCACTGGCGCCAGTTGATAATCTGTGTCTGAAGGGAAAAGGCACAGGAAAATCACTCGAGGATCTTGGAACGTCAGTGTTGTCACTCACTCTATGGTTGCAAGGAAGTCCAACAAGTACACGCGAGCGTGGGGCTTGAAATCGATGGTTTCGACATACTCGTACGCACCAGAAAGCAAGTCCTGCAAGGCAAGCCCTCGCTCAGTCTTCAGGGCCGTTATCACTTCAGAGACGCATGTCAGCCCCAACCACGTCGATGACAAACAACATACTCTGAATCGACGTCGTGAACTCATCTGAGAGCATGGAATTGACTATTGTCTCAATGTCCGAAGGATGTGGGCTTCCAGTACAATTATAGATTTCCGTCTCCCCAACAGTGTCATAGGCGGCATGGCATGCCTGGAGGACGTTGAGCGCCCTTCGCATATCACCCTTTGAAAGCTTAAGAAGCGCCTGCTTTCCGTCAGGCGTTAATGTCACCCTGGCACGTACTCAGATGCGTGCATGCAGGTTATGTTGTTTGACACTCACCCTTCTGCCTGCACAACAGTATCAACTCTTTTCTCAACCTCCACGACGGGCAGAGGGGAGAACCGGAACCTCGTGCATCGACTTTGGATCGCAGGGGCAATCTTGTTCACGTAATTACAGATGATGCAAAAACGAACGTTTTTGGTGAACTGTTCGATCACACGGCGAAGAGCTGCTTGGGCTGCCTGTGTCATCATGTCTGCCTCGTCAAGGACGATGAGTTTGTAGCCCTTTGAGAATAATGTACGTGTCTCAGCGAACTGTTTGATTTGTTCGCGTACGACGTCAATCCCTCGGTCGTCCGAAGCGTTGAGCTAACGCGCGTTCAGGGAGCATCGCCAACGCTTCGCTTAAACACACCCACCTCGAGGATCTGCTTCCTGTACTCGGCACCATATATTCGTCTTGCAACAGCCAATATGGTCGACGTCTTTCCGGTGCCCGGTGGGCCGTAGAAGAGCAAGTGCGGCAATCTATTTTTTTCGATGAACCTTTCAACTGTACCCGGACGTGAGCTGACCAAAGAGAGACGACACAATGACGGTGCGCACTCGTGGTGGTGATGTCCTTGTGAGAAACGACATCGTCGAGTGTCACCGGTCGGTATTTTTCTACCCTGCAAATAGTAATCCATGAGGACCTAAGCTGAGCGCGCACACACGGAGTCCGTACCAGGGGAGTGTGTCGCCGTCAGAGGACGCGATAATGTCATCGGCCTTTTCCTTCCCTTTGGATGCAGAAGGATTGACCGCGTCTACCTCCATGCTGTCGTCGCTGTCCATCGTGTGCCGAGCCTTGCCTTGACGCCACGCTATTGGCCTGGAGCGTACAAGACGCGACGCGACGCGACGCGCTGCCATATGATTACATAATCATTGGTATTGGTCATCAACCTATGTTTTTACCACGCACGGACCATCAACAGAAAATTAAGGTTTCGACGACACTAGCACGCTGATAACTTTCCTCCTGACTACACCGACGGCTCTTGCTTTTGTCAACGACTCCACCGTTTAGCTCGTTGGATAGACAAAAGGCATCCGACAAGATGCAGATTTTCGTCAAGACGTGGGCTTGCCTCGTTTCCAGTCCCCCACCACCATCGACTGACCAACGCACCCAGCCTTACGGGCAAGACCATCACCCTCGAGGTCGAGTCCTCTGACACCATCGACAACGTCAAGGCCAAGATTCAAGACAAGGAAGGGTGTGTCGATCTTGCACTTTGGCTGATCCACCCGTCTCGACGGCCGGCGCAGGATTCCCCCAGACCAACAGCGTCTGATCTTTGCTGGCAAGCAACTCGAAGACGGCCGCACCCTCAACGACTACAACATCCAAAAGGAGTCTACCCTCCACTTGGTGCTCCGCCTTCGCGGTGGTGCCAAGAAGCGCAAGAAGAAGACGTACAACGTCAGCCTTGTGCCCGTCCCCGTCAAACTCGCTCTGATACTGAAACACGGGCAATTTAGACCCCCAAGAAGATCAAGCACAAGCGTAAGAAGGTCAAGATGTCCATCCTGAAGTACTACAAGGTGGACTCGGACGGCAAGATCAAGCGTCTTCGTCGCGAGTGCCCCACCGCCGAGTGCGGCGCTGGCGTCTTCGTGCGTGGCCTGGGGCCGTTTCTACTTCGTATTTGCTCAACTCTCTTGTAGATGGCCTTCCATACGGACCGCCAGTACTGTGGCAAGTGTGGCTTGACATACACCTTCGCCCCTGGCACGAGGCCACCCGTTGTATAGAGATCGTTGTCTTGATATGTTGCACGTGTATGATTGAATGCCTCTATGTCAGCGAATAAAGAACTATCATGCGTACCTACAGCATCGTTCGTTTGCAAACTTGGTAAAATACTGTGTCCACTGGCCTTGGGCCTAACGGGTACGGTCTATCGTCTACGTCTATACTTGGATCTAGGTCTATCGTGCGTCCATATCTCTAGGCTGGGCGTCGCTATAGCGTTCCACAGAAAGGATTTAGAACAGCAGCTTGGATGGCAGCCCATGCATCTTCGTGCTCGCCAATAAAGCCAGGCGTCGCGTCTACCAACGATGGGAAAAGTCCCGAAAGTAGCGTAGAAAGCGATAGGACATCCGGTCGGGAACGAGAACTGATCGACAGCGAAGCGAGGGGATGAAATGCAGGAGGGACTGGAGCCGAACAAGATGGCACCGGGTCCACTTCCAGAGTGATGACGAGACTCTTGAGGTGCTTGCATCCCTTGGCCAACGCGGAGAGGCTTGCCAGCGAGTTTCTCGGCTTCCAAGTCATCTCTGCGTTTTCGAGGGCAGTGCGGGCTCCCAACTCGAGTCGCTCAAGGAGTGGCCACCATTGAGCCATCTCTTCGATAGCTGGATCTGAGAGGTCGGGTGGCAATGACGAATCGAGTATGAAATGTGTGAGGGTCAACTTTGAAAGCGGTCGGAAGTGATCTAGAGTGAATAGCTTGTCCGGAGTGGTCGCAGGCGTGTCTTCGGATTCATGCATGGAGATTGCATATTCAAGCGTAAACTCATGCAGCGGCAGGGTGGCCACCGCCTGGAGCAAGCCCTCGAATTCGGATGGCGGGGAAGAACCTATGGCGTCCATGTGGAGAGAACGGAGCCTGTTCCGAGGCAGCTGCTGAACTATTACTGCTACGAGCGCTGGCTGAGCACGGATCTTCAGTTTTTCTAGCGCAGGGAAGAAGGGAACGTCACAAGGGCGAGCAATCACAGCCAACAAACGGTTGTGTGACAAGCGATCTGCATGCACATTGAAGTCCACCAAGAACGGAAAGGTAGATACTGTCAAGAAAGATTGCTCTGTCAAAGATGACAGGTGTAGCGACAACGAGCGCAAGGTCCAAATACTGCTCAGAGGCATGTGAAGGGATTCTGACGAGTGTCCCCTAATAGATAGTTGCTCCAATGAAGTCCACCCTTGCAAGAGTGACAGCATACTGTAGATGGTCGACGGGGTCGAGTTGGGTTTTGTGTAACTAACACGCAGCGCGAGGGCCCGCAGCCGAGGGCCCAGGCTCATGCGGAGGGCAACTTCCCCATTGGCCCTGCTCTCGATGCAGGCTGATTCAAGGCTGCTCATTTGATTAAACAGGTGCATAGGAATGTTTGCCGAGTCCACGATCACGGGGTGACAGTGTACAATGTGCCTGACACGACCAATGTATGAATGGAAAGCTGTGAATGACATGTCTTGTGTTGTTGGACCAAGTCGCTATGATTAAGTCAGTAAAATCGGGGCTAGTAAGCTAGATAAACGTACGATGGTATCATTCGCCATGCAGAAACCAGGCAGAAGGGACAGTAATGGAACGGCTGACGGGAGTCGTCTCCATATGCGGTCCAGAGCAGGGTTCTTCCATGCTTGACAACACCGCGCAACGCAGCAGAGTGATGGTTTGCCGTCATCCAGAACCGCTTCGAAAACGAGTTGGAGGATCTCATCAATGAGGAGCGCCGAATGCATTGCGTCTACCCTGCGGTTGGACGTGATGAACATTTCCATTGTAAGAGGAAGAACTTGCCTTGTATCGCACAGACTAACCGGCCTCTGACTTCACTATCCACCCACAGAGGAGAGCGACATAGCAAATGTAGAAAGACAGGATATTACCCAAGCGGTACCCGCAAAAAAATTGTCAAGTCAATCTCCGGTTGGCCAGTCATCGCCACGTGATCACTACCTCATCGGCAAAGCCATATTTGGACGCCTAATCGACAACAGTCGGGATGAGCTACATGGCGACTAGGTACATTGTTACGCACTATAGCGGATTACGCCGCGTCATCTAGCTGTTGGGAAGTCACCCGGCCGAGTGGCTCCTTGTGAGATCTAATTCGGGACGAGGCACATCGTCGATAACCAGGGCTTAGGCAAGGTAATATTACCGTACCGGCATCAAGTTTGTTCATCCGAAACGACAGCCTGCGTGCGCTCGTATAGTACTCGCTTGCGTTGTGACTCTTCAAATTCCTGTTGCCTTTGCCGGGTCTTTTCTCGCCTGCGCTCGTCATCGCGCAACACGCCTCGAAACATATCCTGTGTTGTGTGAGATGCGCTCCCGATGGAAAGGGCACGGTACATACTTCGCGCTCTTTAGTCTGCTGGTAGTGAACGCCCCATATGATGAACGCAGAAACGGCGCATGAAGCCACCAAGGTCGCCTTTGCCCGGGTCGACATCAACGAGATGGACCGGCCCAGCCACCTGTCAACGACAGACGCCACAATACAAACAAACAAAGCAACTTGAGTGCCACCTCCCCGACTCGGGTCGCATTTGAGGCTTTGCTAGACAAGTCCATGCTCGACTACTGGACATGGCTGCTCTTGAGGTGCGTCCGTGCACGTTCTCCTTGCATACCTAACCATCGAGTATCAGGACTTCGAAAACACTCTTAAAGAGGTCGTCAACGCAAAACGGCTTTCTGCATCAAAAATGAACAGGTTGACCGAGATCGCCATGAAATCGCTTCTGGTGCGTAGATAGCAGATTGGCAGTGCCGGAAAAGTTGACCCATGGCGTTCAAGGATGACACGAGGCTCGTCGCGATTCTCTATCGGACGCACAAGTCGTTGCCAAGTGCTGCCAAGGTGTCCAGCTTGTATGCCTTTGACGCTCTGGCTCGTGCGGCGAGGAGTTTAGTGAACAAACATGGTGTAACGGGTGATATCAGGTCAGGAAAGGGCAATGCGGCGACGTTTCTCCTCAAGATCGAAGGCGTATTGGATGGTCTCTTCCAGGATATGGTCTCCCTGGGCAACTCGGAAGCAAAGGTTAGTTGTCAGAACATGCTCTTCGATGAATTCGTTCTCTACACTTGACCACCGGCTCTACAACAATGGTTGACATGTCACCGCAATACGTGGAACTCTGCTTTTCCATGCTACAACTGTGTTTTATCACACGACCTCTTTCATCCTCAGGGTAGTTGACAAGTACAACATTCTCACTTGACTTTGACCACAGGAAAAGACAAAGAAAGTTCTTGACATATGGGCCAAATCGAATACTTTTCCTTCAGCATTGCTGACGCGACTGAGGGATATCTTGTCGGACACACAAAAAGGTGCATATCAGAACCAAAACATGTGGCCGCTAAGTATTTCTTCCGTTTGTGTAATTCTACCTATAATTGCTGGCGCCCGTGCCTCCAATGAAATGAGAGTATCAACTGAAACGTTATTTGGTTACTTCGTCAGAAACCGCCGTAAAACCGCCACTGCCTGCCGAGGCGACAAAGGAAGCGCCAGCAACGGTCACGACACCTCAACCAGCTCCTCACGCCGCTCCTGCCGATGTGCAAGCTACCCTGCTTGCCCTGCTGGGACGAGCAGCCCAGATCACCGACCATGGTCAAGCCCGCATGTACGTGGTTGAAATTCGGCACTTGCCTTTTTGCAGCTTTTCACACGGAACGCCTTAGCCAATCACCACCAAACACGGATCCACAACTGGAGCAGTCTCAGCTCGCACTCCTGCAGCAGCTGGCCCTCACCGCCAAACTCGCCAATGGTTCGCCGACACCCTCCTCTGGACAGACGCCGCCGCCGCCACCACCACCACCACCTACGGACGAAAATCCCTCGCTGACCGTGCTCGAGCCATCGCGCCCCTCTTCGTGGCCACACCAAACAGAAGGTTCGCACTTTGGCGCGCCAGGGGATGGCCGATATGCGCATCGCGGCTACTTGGATCGCCCGCGAGACAGACACGACTTCCACGACGAGCGCCATATGCGTGGAGGACATCGCGGGGGCCACCGTGGTCGTGGCCGACGGGACGACCGACACGGCCGTGACCGCTTCAGGCATCGCGACCGGGCCGGTGACCCACCCATGCGCCCAAGACGCAGCCGCTCGCGCAGCCCGCGCAGACCTGAAGAATGGCGAAACGCGCGGCCAAAGAGCCCACCCCCCCATCCTTTGGACGACAGAGAGCCACCTACGGTACCTGCGAGCACACCCGACAAAGACGAGTTTGGACGTGATATCAGGGCGTCGCCCCACTCGCCTCCCAGACCGACGCCGGTCGAAGACACGCAGACACATGCACCGATGGAATCGTCTGTAGATCCTACGCCTGGGGCCCCGCCAGATTACGATATACCTGTATCTGAACAGTTGCCTTTGGTAGCTGCGAGTATATCTGCACAGAGTACTGAAACTCATGCCCCAAGCTCCGCATCACAGCAGGCTGGTCTTGACCAATTTGATATCAGCACATTTGATGCAACCGCCTCGGCATCGTGGGAAGGGCTGGGAAACATGTGGAAAACTACGTACGGCGATCCTCCGTCGCAGGAGGAGCTGATGCACTTTGTGATGGCCGAGGGCATGGCTGCTGCTGCTGGGAGGGCCAACGGTGGCTTCGATGGCGCGCAGGGAGACCAGTGGCGACAAGGCAGCTGGGAAGACCACGACTCATGGCGCGACGACGGGTGGCGGGGCGGGAGGACGAGGGGACTCGGAAACGCAGGTGGGCGAGGAGGCCACGGCAACTACCGAGATGAAGGCGGCTCTGAGCCTACCTGCGCGATCGTCCTCGAGCCTAGCGACACCAACGACCAGACGATGGGCCAGAACGACACGGACGAGAAGGGGGAACCAACGAGCGCAAGCGGGAGCGGTCGGATGCAGCGGATGGGGGACAAGTGGGTGTTTGTGAGGGATGTCGAGACTGGGCCAGCCTGAGCGTCAGCATGAGCATATCACACCATTTGTACACCAGTCACTGTTATCCCCACCGCTCCTGGCGCGCAGACGTGTCTTGGACGCGGTCGTGGTGGATCTGACCGTCGCCTGCGAGTCCTACTGTCACATGCTCTCCACGACTTTCCGACGAGCAGCGCGCTGGCGACAGGCCGTCCGGTCGCTCCAGTCCGCGTCGAGCGTCAACGCGGACGAGATCGCGCATTTCTCCCGTCTCTCCTCGTTGTGGTGGGACGAGCATGGCGAGTTTGCGCTGCTCCATCGCATGAACCCGACCAGGGTGCAATACATCCGCGAAAAACTGATCGAGACAGCGCGCGACGAACGGGGAGAAGAAGCGGGGGACAGCATGGAGCAGAGGCGGGACGCTCTCCGAGGCCTCGACATCCTCGACGTCGGGTGTGGGGGTGGACTGCTCTCCGAGGTAAGCTGTCACAAGCGCACTGGTCCCGGGCGTGATGCGCTGACTGCAGACCGGTCTCATGCGCGCAGAGCTTGACGAGGATGGGCGCGCGCACGCTGGGCATCGACGCCTCCGAGTCGAACATTGGCATCGCGTCCGCGCACGCCAGTGCTGACCCCGAACTGGTCGCGCCGTCGGCCGGCGAGCTCGCGTACCGCAACGCGTGTGCGGAGGAGCTCCTGAAGGAGCCACGACGGTTCGACGTGGTGTGCTCGATGGAGGTCCTCGAACACGTCGACAACCCGGCCGGCTTTCTCTCCGCCTGCGCGGAACTGGTCAAGGTGTGTGCGTGTCTGTGTCGCCCCCTGGCGGCGGACCCGGCGTTGCTCGACGTTCTGATCTCTTTCCCCCCCTCCTTTGGGTCTTTTTTTTTTTTTACAGCCTGGCGGACACCTTTTCCTTTCGACCATCGCTCGCACGCCGCTTTCTTACTTGTTGACCATCCTGGCTGCGGAGCACGTCCTACGGAAGGTCGCGGTCGGGACGCACACATACGCCAAGTTTGTCAACCCTCTGGAGCTCGTGTCGTTCTTCTCGACCTACTCGTCGCCGTCCCCAGACAGGGAGGTCCATGGGCGGCCGTGGATCACGCGCACGTACGAGCATGGCCTTCCCGCGCGAACGGAGGCTGAAGTGCGGGGCCTCGTCTACGTGCCCTGGAGCGGTCATTGGCAGCTGATGTCCCGCGGGGCGACGCGCTGGGGCGCTGCAGAGTGCAATTACTTGTTCTGGGTGCGCAAGCCGCTGGGATGATGAACGCGACTCTCGACTGCACGCCATCAGACTCGACTTTTCGGTTCTATAACGTGTAGTAGATACATAGAATACAGCGGTATTACAAAAGGTGCGATCCTCTTTGATAGCGAGACAGGGGGTAAACTGGGAATCACTGACTGGCAAGGAGCGGGCGACGGGGAATTCGGGCCATTAGTTCAACTGGGCCATCACGGAGAACGAAAAAAAGATCTAGCACGCGGGAATGATGGGGCGGTCAAGACATCAACCTCTCACCCCAGACGAGGCGTTTTCGATGGGCTCGGTAGGCACCGCTGAGAGCGACCCAGGACACCCAGAGAAAGGTGATCAGCAAGACTGCGAACGCAAGGCGCATGAGTGCTTTCCATCGCCAAGACACTGGCGCCGAGGAAGTGGATATGATGAGCCTCCAACGCTCACGAAAGTCCGTGTTCAGCCACGTCAGGTTGCTGACGAGCTCTTGGGCCTAGCGAATCGAGTTTCAGTCGTCGCTCAGCACACGCTCTCGCGTGAGACGGCTCACTTTTGTTCGGCCAGAGTCGTACGCATGTCGGATGTTGGCGACGCGGGAACGGATGCGGGGCAGTGTCGTGGAGAGATCCTGGAGGATGACCAGCGAGTCTTGCAGCTCGTCCCGCAGTTTGGGTATGTCTGCGTTCAACGCTTGATCTGCCCGCTGCACGTTCCTCTGTGTCGGTGTGAGCGAGCGTGAGCGGCGCACAGAATTTGACCACGCACGTTGAGCTCTACCAGGGCCCCCTTGATCGAAGACTCGATCGCTCTGAAATTGCCCAGGTGTTCTCGCAGCTTGCTCTGAACGGAGAGGATGAACAAGGGCGTGGGTGAGTAGTGTCACGAGCTCACGTCGAGGTCCTTGATCTGAGAGTCGAACTGGACGGCGCGAGACAGGGAGCGTTTTGCCTGGCGATCGATGCAGGGAGCGTCGTCGTCCCCAGGAGGGCATCTCGTACCGCTAACCGAGATCAAGTCCCTGACGTGAGCTGACAGGAAAAAGAGGACTCACAGAGCGCGCGCAAACCTGACCTTTTCGTGCTGCTGAAGCCGCAACATCAGTCCGGGGTAGAGCTGTGCGTACAAAAAAAAAAGAGAGAGAGAGAGAGAGAGGCGAGGACGACTCGCGCTCCGCGTGCGCTAAGCCTTGTTTTAACTTTTTTTAGTCTTGAACGGGACGAGTTGCCGGCCTCGTGGCGCTGCTAGCCGACGCATGATGCGGAGAGTGCCGGCTCCTCCTCGACGGCGAACGTGCTCCTCGACGCGCACAGTGCGAGGCGGCCGAACACATATGTCCTAGACTTTGATTCTGAGCACAAGATCACTCGTTATCAGGCATGGGGTGACACTGGCGCCGTCTGTCAATGAACGAGGTGGGCACGACTTCTCTTCCGGTTTGCCGTGGTCGACTGTAGGTGGCGTCCGCTTGAACGTACGGACCGTGATCGCTCGAAAACCCGTCCCAGTCGTGTATTGGACACAGTCAAAAATAAGCATGTATGAGTACAAGATACTGCTGCCCGGGCGGAACAAGGTAATACTAGGTCATGGTATCATATCTACATCAGGCGTCCCCAATGTTCCCAACGTGACACGTATAGGCTATACTAAACGAACATAAAATAACGAGAGGCATGCTCGGATGGAAAAAAAAAATACACAGCGTGCACTGAAAATGTCGCTCGGGGTACATGCGTGAATGATCGTGTATTGTCTGTTCCGGTCATGAAAGATGATTCTATTGGAGCACGCAGTTGCTGTTTCGTTTCTTGGGCCGCTCGGGCTCCCCGGGTTGGGTGCCAGGCTCATCCTGCTGGACGTTCTCCGGTGTAGAATACCCGTTCGACGTAAATTTGGACGAGGTGGCGCCCTCAGATGTACGTCGGCTCGTCCGGGCCACACTGTACGTGTCAGTCTCCATCATCGAGAAAATGGATCGTCTCGGCTCCTGTCGACTTGATTGGCTGTCCACCGTCTGGATGCTCTTCGGTTCCGTACTATTGCTCGACTCGGACTGCGGTCTCGAGCTGACGCTGTGCCTCAGTCTCGATGGTTTGCGCTGCGCAACCTTGTCGTCTGCGTTCGTTGCAGGATTTGGCGGCCCGCAGGCAGGCGGGTTAGAGATAGATAGCGATGAACGGGATCGTCCAAAGCCGTATTTGATTTTGAATGCAGCAGACGGCTTCGGAGGCAAGCCAGATGTGGACGTGGTAACATCAGTCCCTGAGCGCGGGGATGGCGTGACAAAAGAGACTTCGGACGCCGTCACTGGGATCTGTGTCGGCGGCCAAGACGCGTTTGCACCATCCCGAGAACACTGGAGTACGTTGGTGTTGTTCTTCTCCGCAAACTGCAGGAGTTGCGATCGAAGGTCACAAGTCGGTGCCGCGTCTGGCGCACATTTTGCATGTGCTACGAGGCTGCACTGGTCGCAGATAACCGCGTTCTTCCTCACGCTTCCCAGACACACCCTGCAGACCATCGCTGACGTACGTTCGGTGAGGAGCAAAAAAGACTGCAAGTGGAATGGTTGCTCACGCTTCCCAAAGAGCGTCTTTACAAAGGTATGGTCTCGAGGCGAAAACGGTGTATCATTAGGGAGCGACGATGCCGGCCCGGGGCAAAAGTTTCGTTGCGGACCGCCTGCCCCCTCTCCTGTCCGGGGCTCTGACAATGGCGTTTCCGCAATGGAAGTGTCCACGTGGGCGAACGCTTTGGCCACATCTGTTTTTTGAAGGTCGGTACTCACTCGGCGCAGAAAAGGAATACTGTCCTGAGGACGGAGTTCCTGGCGGGCAAGTTAGTCGCGCCACGTTCTTCACAAGGACAGTCTTACCTTGAGCGCATCCCAATTCATCTTGAGCCACGGATGTTCGCACAGCCTTTCAGCGTCAGGACGTTGCAGAGGATCCTTGTGAAAGCACTGTCGTAGAAAGTCTTCCAGCGCATCGGAACAATCCTCTGGCAGGGGTGGCATCTCGTCTTCGACGATTCGGAACATGACTGTCCATTCAAATCTGTTAGATCCAGCGACAAACATATCGACTAGCTATCACGCACCCGTCATACTGTTCGTAATCTCCCCGTAAGGGGGGCGACCGGTAAGAAGTTCAATGACGGTACACCCCAGCGACCAAATGTCCGACTTTGGCGAAGCGCCCTTGAGTTCGATCACCTCAGGGGCCATCCAGTTGGGCGTCCCAGCCACGTTGTTGAGTTCGCGTTCCATTGCTCGAAGATTGAGAGAGACACCGAAATCTGATAGCTTGATATTTCCGGTCTTGGTGGTGAGGATATTGGCGGCCTTGAGGTCGCAGTGCACGACCTGGCATTTGTGGAGATAGTGCAGACCCTCCAAGATCTTGACGACATAGCCGGCGACGAGGTGTTCGTTGAGCTTGCCAAATGACTTTAGCGTTTGTCCGAGCGACCCGCTTTCGGCATATCTTGACAAACAGTCAGTGATCAGTGGCGGCAGCACAGACAGTGAGTCCCTCACTCAAGAACGATGTTCAAGAATTCCTCGTCTCTCACCATGCCCTCATACTTGACGATGCTTGGGTGTGACAAACTTTTCATCAAGTCGACTTCCTTCATGAGTTGCATGACCTCCTCTTCTCTCAGACCCTCCAGTCGAATCCGCTTAACAGCCACCATCTGACCTGTAGTCAAATTCAAGGCCCGATAGACCACTCCGAATTGGCCGCGACCGATACAGTTGCCGAGTTGCTTAGAGCGGAGATGTTTTAGCGCAGTGAAAGACGCGTCGAACACGAACTCACAAATCGAACAGCTGCTTTACCCTCCTCTTCGACCACGATCGTCTGGCGTACCGTGCTACCATCCATTGACTCTCGACCCGGTAAATCACTAGCATTTCGGTTATTCACCCATTCCAAGATCAACGATATTTCCATACCTGGATCGACGTGACCTCCCGAGCTCATCGTAAGAGTTTGGTCGGCTCCGTTGTCTTCCCTTGGGGTCATCAAATTCGCTGTAGTGTCGACCACGTATACGGGATCCATCTAGAGGGTGTGGAGAGTCGGGAATGGGTGATGCCTGGGCACTACGGTCCCCAGACACCACTCGAGGGAACGGCACCGCAGAGGAGCCGCCCTCTCTGTCTGGATCGTCCAAACCACCACGCGGGACGTAGATTCCATTGCGACGGACGCCGTTTCTTGTGCTCGAGCGACGTAATATCACTCTGGAGCCGGGAGAACCCGGGAGAGGACTGTCAGGACTAGCGTCGTGACGCAAGATGGATTCCTTGGGCATGAGGATAGGATCCACACTCTGCCTAGGGCGATGAGTGGGTCGGCAAGGGGTAGCTGGAATAGACTCGCTGCCATCACTGTGGCGGGAAACCCCGGCAAGGTATGGTTTTCGTGGCGGAGAAGCCGAAAGAGAGTTGAAGCTAAGCGGAGGCTCATCTCTGTTGACCTTTTTCTGGATAGGAATGGACTGGGAAAGGCTTGCTTGGAAGGCATCCATGAAATCATCGGGCCACTTCCCTTTTCCGAGTCGGACGCGAACTTGTTCGGGTCTACGGTCCCATGAGCTGTCGTCTGCGGGGGACCTGACGTGGGCAGTGTCGCGAGAGCTTGATCCACAAGCACTGTTCTCTTCTTCCTCGAGCAGACTGACAAGGTCAGGAGTTGCAGGTTCACTGGGTCTTCGATCCCTTGTTCGGGAACTATCCTTACTCACATTACGCCTCCAACTCATCTCCTCTGCCAGGGACGCGGCTACAGAGCTGGCTTCTGTCCTAGTGAAAGAAGGAATTTCTGAAGCGAGTGATGTGGCTTCAGTAGTGACAGTCCTAACGGTACCAAACTTGTTTTGAGTGTTGCTGTTGCGGCGAAGATCGAATATGCTAGAGTACGTGGTGTTTTCCGTGATATTACTCGACGTTCTTGACTGTCTGAGAGGAAACTCTTGACCATAATCTCCCAGAGTGGGACCGGAAGACTGGCGTTCGCGTGTTGGAAAGTCGAGAGAGTTGGAGTCAGGTGGAAGGACACTACCACCATCACTGCTGTGCTTCCATTTCGAACGAGTTGGCGACGACAAGGACGGTTCAGAGGTTTGCGTGGGCGTTATGATGGGGGGAACGCCATCGCTTTCTTGGCCGCCCTTCACGATACGTGCTGTACCACAGGAAGTCCCCGATTGAGGGCTGTCTGAACGCAATGGAGCAAGTTCCGGTTCTGGCGATGCCAAGTGTTTCCGTGGAAGAGGGGGCGAAACTGATCGCTGTCGCATCAGATTAGGTGTTGATGAGGCGGCGCGAGAAAGGGATGGAGGAGAGTAAGGGCTATTATTAGATGCGATATCCGCTGTGATGCTGTTGCCCTGACCAGATATCACTTTGCTCCGGTCTACGGCCGGCATACGAAACAGGTTCAAGAAGGAGACGACCGTTCTCGCCACACGGCACAGGGACTCCGGGGTCGCTTCGATAAGGTCGTTACGATAGAACAGGTCATCAAAAGGCACTCCATGGGAAGAACACGCTCTGAGGAACTTGCTGATGTTGCTTGTGCACTTGAGGCCGTCCTCTCGAGGGTCAATGCGCGTGATTGCGCAAGGAACATGCTTGTTCATCAATCTAAATGACAAAGTGTAAGCTGTCATTCACTTAACTTTGAAGATGGCGATCTTACTCGCATAGAACCACACCGTCACGAAGCGCATCGCAGAACAGCCTCCTCTCTCTTTCCTCTCCGGCGTTACTAACGAACCAGCAACCCAAACTTGTTGTACCAATCTGGCTTTGGATTGCACCTGGGAGGGCTCCGCTCCTTCCCCAGATACGCTCAAGGCGTACCAATGGCTGTAGTCGGACCTCTACCTCGGCCCACTCTCTCGCATACTCGCTTCGTGACAAGTGTGGTGGTGGCTTATGTAACTCCTTGCATAACAACGAGGTCGCGGCACGAATCAGCTCACGCTGTCCAGGAGTTGAAGAAGAGCCAAGTGACGTTACAGACACATTGGAATTGCAGTCATAGACATGTCCTGGGGGCCCTTTCGTTGGTGAAATCGCACGAGACCGTGTAGTAGAGGTTGGAGAAGTTGACAGGGGAAGTGACGCAGTCGAGCGTCGCTGGGTGTCCATTGAGCTCCGGCTGGGCACTTCTGCTGATGATCTATGAGGGCCCTCGGCTAATGACCTACGAGGATTATTTGCAGACCCCCAGGTTGCAGATTCAAGTGACGGACGAGAAGTATTGATTGAAGATCGTTCACTTGCCGAGGGAGATGTGGGAGGACTTGGGTGCGTAGCCGGGGCAGAAATGAGGCCCTGGTAAGAAGTTGGAGTGATTCGCCTTGTTGGTGTCCGAGCCAGGCCAGGGCTCGCCGCACGGCTTGGTGTAGGGGGCGATGGCGGGCTGCGGAAAGAAAGATGTGTTGCGCCCGTGGCCCGTGGCCCTCTGACCACCGTCCCCAAGCGCCCTCTTGGACCTGGTTGTGGACTGGGAGAACCACGCGGAGTTGGCAAATCACTGCCTTTTCGAGGGGCGTCGGTGGAGGACCGAGCACCAGGTGAAGATAGCATGAATATGGGGGAGGGTCTAGATTTACTAGCCCGCGGGGACGCTGCGCCACTGCGTTCTGGAGTACCTCTATGTTCTCGACGAGGGGCTAGAGGCTGCGGCGCGCTAATTTCCCTAATTGTAGGCTGCATACTCGCTCGACGAGGGCGGTCATGCGCGGTCGAAGCTGTCGCAAGACCTGGTGCTGAGTGAGCAATCACGGCGGGCTGGGAGTTTGAATAGGGCAAAGGATATGAAGAAAGGTGGACTGCAGGCGAAGACACAGAGGCCTGTCGCAGGGAGGGGGTGATGAAGCTCGCCCAGCCTGCCACGCGATGCTGGCCATGCCTCTCCACATTGTTTACATGCTCTATGTTGACCTTGCTCTGGTCGGCGGGAGATATGGCCGGAGCCGAAGAGGGCGTAACGATGTTACGACCAACGCGTCGAAGCCCTACTTTGAATTCGAGCCGCTCCAACATGCCCGGCCTGCTCTTTCCGTTGTCGTGGTCATTTGTGGGGATATCGTCGGACGACGGCTCGTCTCTGCCGAGCTGTTTAGTGGTATCTAAGACGTGATCGGGGGGTGTGGGCCCGGCTTTTGGCCGAGTTGCGGTCCTGAGACCATGGATGCGCTGCCTGAATGTCGTCTGGGAGGACCCGGGCGTGTCATGGTATGCGGACGAGGGAGGGGAAATGGAGAGCTCGGTATCGGGTGAGGATAGCACAAGCGGGATGGGCTGTGATTTGAGACTGGAGTGGTACTGTGAAGCCATCAGGAAGAGAAAGAAATGTGGATCGGCGGAATGGGGGAACTAGATGGTGCGACGAGGGCCATGCATGGACCGCATGTAGGACTACGATCAGAGGGATGCAGTAAGAAGGGACGGGCTGTAGGCAGGAGGAGCGGGAACGTGAGCGATAAGAAGTCTGGGGAGATATATAGAGTAGAACACAAGAGGTTAGCGGGCTGTCGTAAAGGACGCATGTCAAACAGAAGGGAAAGAAGACAAGGAAGCTAGTGGGGCGAGGGACACATGGAACGGCCAATGAAAAGGGACGGAGATTCTCAAGGGAAATGAATGAGGCTGACCGGATGTTCCCTTGATGGTCGATCCAGCGCTGATTTCCGGACGTCAAGGACGTAAACGACCAGACAGCAGGCCAGAGATGGCGTCTGGCGGGGAGGCGGGGGTCGGGAGGAAAGGGACACAGGGTGGGTGAAAACGCTCACGGAGCCAGCGTGGGCCCGTGAAAAGACGCCCGGGGAGAGCATTCGGGTGGATACCGCAGGCATATGACGCAGCGGAGCCAATGCAGTGTGCGCTGGCCCCCTGTTCGCGACGCTGTGATCTGTCTGCTTCTGTTCTCCTCGCGTCTGAGTCCGTCGATGTAGCGATGCTCGCCTGCAGTGGCGCACGGCCAGCGGACGGGCCGTGCTCGCTCCATTTGGCCGAGGGCGCATTTGACACGTGACAAATCCACCCGCGCCACAACGAAAAAGTTCGGAGTTTGAATTCTTCCTGTTCTTGACTCACATCGCCATGCCCGCCCGCGCTCGCACGAAATCAACGCCCAGGGAGCCCCAGAAGAGGGCCCCGACGTCGGACGACACCGCGAGCGACATCGAAAAGGAGAACAAGTCTCGCACGGCACGCACCAGACCCAGGACGCACGCCAGGTCGTCCGCAATCGAGCCCAGGGCAAGACGCACCCCCGCCGATACTTATTGTCTTTGCAGTCAGCCCGACGATGGCTCCCCCATGGTCTGCTGCTCAGAGTGTAGCGAGTGGTGCGTGCCCTCTCCTGCCACCCGACCGTGTTACGATCTCGTCTTTGATGCCCAGGTACCATTTTCGCTGTGTGAAGCTCAGTGTGGACGAGGCCGAAGATCTTGGTATGTCGTGTCCCATCCCCGTCATTCTTCCGCTCATCATGTGGCATCCTTGCAGAGGTGTATGTCTGTCCTACTTGTACCGAAAATACCGGTCGACGCATGATCAGTGAGTGTCACTGGTCTCGATTGCTCTTTTACGACAATGCGCGGCACTCCCGCTCCTGCACAATGTACATCGCATATAAGTTCTGTACCCCTACAACGTGTTCGCTATCCGTCGTCGTCGTCGTCTGAGGCCCCTGTTCTCGCGCTTCCTCTGCCAGACCATCGGTTCCTCTCTCGCATGATGTTGCTGTCATAACGCTCGTGTCCGTGCTGCCCAGTAGCAGCGCTCTGCTCTTCACAGGCTGAGAGGCTTTACGTTATCGGCGAGCAGCTATGCCTGTTGAGTCAGATGATCTGGTGTAGTTTGAGCGCCCTGTATAATCGTAGACGGCCACGTCGACCAGATTGAACCCCCTCCCCCAAACATGTCCAATTCGCTCCTGCCTTCATTTGCTTTCGTTGTGGCTTTCCGTGGCGACGTGTGCTGACCAGTCTGACCTGCAGTGCAGTGGGATGGCCCAGACACCCACCCCGGTCTCGTCGACGTCCTGCGCGAAGACGGCAGCTCCAAAGAGCTTCTGCAGCGTCCAACACCTCCCCCCGCGCTATCCCCTTCGGAGTCGGAGGAAGAACCAGATAGCGAGGACGACTATGTTGCAGAGTCTGAATCGGTCAAAGGGAAGCGACCGTTCCGGGTGCGCGCTCTCTTCTTACCGTGTCATACCTGCCTGCTGACACACGGCATCTATAGCGGAGGACGCGCCGTGCGGCATATGAGACGGATTCTGATCACCAGTCCGACGCTCTGGCCCATGGCCTGGGTTCTCGCAAGCTCAGCACCCCGTTTTCAGAGGGAAGGAGAGCTTCACCTACCGCCGCCGGCCATCTCAAACGCAAGCCG
>JBBPTT010000091.1:0-55615 GCA_038094175.1 Boletellus aff. lepidospora
GGTCCGTGGGGGTACCTTGAGCGCTTTTAGGTATGTAGCAAGCTACTACCCTGGGTGATGACTCACGGCAAATATCCGTTCTCAGTCGTGACAGTACCGTCATCCCGTGGGTCCGAATAGATTAAGACGGCAGCAGCACCCAGCTCCTGCGCTCTCTTGACCTGGACACCTACCGTTAACCTACACGTACGATTAAACCAGCCTTAGCACACCTTGAGTCCACGGAAATTACCGCCGTGACGGGCAATCACAATCTTTCCGTTGAAGTCGGCCCCTTGAACCGTTTGATGAAGCAGGACTGCGAGCGTAGAATGTAAATAACACACCTGCTTCAACAAGAGCATCATAGTCCACCTTCCGCCCATAATTCGCATATACGAGCTTTCCCCGAGCTTCACCGCCGCAACTAATACCATGCCAGGCGGGAACCGCCGTTGCAAACTCCGTGGCCTCTGGATCCGTCCCGTCGGAGACTTCTTCTAATTCGGCAGTCCAGATGGGGACTCCATCTTCCCCAAGAATCTCCAGACTGTGGTCCAAAGGGGTGTTCAAGACCGGGTAATAGGTACTTATCCACGCTGTGGGGTCTTCGTATCTAGAAATGTTCACAGTGGCTTCACGGGCTTCATTGGACCCAGCAGGATAGACCGGCAACTCGGAGGTATGGCTGATTCCTAATTCTTGCTGCAGGTGTGTAAGGAAATCTTTTGCGGTTTCCAGGTCCCTAGAGGAACCAGCCAAGTGAGGTTTTGAGGCGTACCGGCGTGAGGCAGCGAGGGCACTGCGTTCGTTTGGGACGGTTCTAACAAGAACATCACTGAGAGTCCAAAATGGAACAAAAATGCGTCAGTGAACTTACAGGAACAGTTTGTCCGCTTTGCCATCCCTCAGAGGCCCATTAGGCCATTTGTTGCCATGCTTTGTGTACTCCCCAATGAAATCGCCATATTTACTATCGTCTTCAGAAGTATGGGTTGTTAGCAACAAAGGACGCGACTTGGTCCAGAGGATTGTTAACACGACGAGGAATGCAATGGTCAGACGCAACCATTTCTTGTGGGTGTTAGATCCAGATTGCTGGCAGTAATGATGTTGTGTAACGGGGAGTGGGATAGAACGCTTTGCAATGTCATCCGTACTGTTGGGAGCTCGGCTTTCACGATGCATGGCACCGTACCTGCCTCACTTTGCCTAGAGGACGTCCTGGAGCACTAAGCTGGACGAGAAGGAGTGCGAGTATACAGTTTGACCGTAATGCTTATTAATCCGCATATGAATCGAACGAACTAGTACTTGTCGAGTCAAATTTCAAACCTCACAAGCGACGTCTAGTTAAGTCGGGCATGTGTTACTCCGCCATCTCAGGCTTTCGCCAGCACCAGGCAAGTCCTGGAGGGTATGTAGACCTGTCGCGTCTCCAGTCTAGTCTAACCGTGACGAATCAGGCCGACCTCTTACCTGTGTATAATTTCTCCTCCCGTTCCACTCCAGGGGTCTTGTCACATGCTTACTTCCCGAGGTTACGTTTTCAAACCCACCAAACTCCTTGTCATCGCTACTCAGGACAATCGTATGTTCGCCTGCGGTATCGATGCCGACGCGATAGTCCGTAAATGATTTCGTGGGATGGAAGTTGAATATGAAGAGAAGACCTGCACGCTCAAAGACAATGATCTTGTCGACTTCATGCTTAAGCGAGACATAGGCCTTCAGGTTGCATGTCAGCCGGGTGGAGATCTGTCCCAGTGTGTGCGCACCTGTGCAGAGGACAACCAGCTATATCTGCTTTCCAGGTTGTTCATTGCAGCGTCAAAGTTGTTCAGATACTGGTAGCGCAACAGCTGATCATCCACTATGTTCCACTGACGGCGTGCATATTGGAAGGAATTATTGTTGCCTTCCCGTGGAAAATCGAGCCACTGGATCGCCACATCGACGTCGGAAAGTTGAATACACCCAACAGTTGATGCCTACCTCTGGGTGCCCAAATTCGTTTCCCTCGAAATTCAGATAACCCTCGCCACCAAGGGAGTGGACCAGTAACCTGAACTGATTGAACTGCTGAACATTGGCATTCCAGAGCTGACCCACCGTATCATCTTGTGCAGGGCAAGCCCACGAGCAATGACGGAAGTCTTGGGGGTTAAATTCGACATGTTGGTATCTTGGTTCGCAAACCAGATTACCCGTCTAATTCATGGTTAAACAGTGAAAACTCACACATTTCTTTGTCCATCAACCAGAATGCCAGGGTCTTATCACCGACCAGAGCCTGATCGTGGCTTTCGGCATATGCCACACTTTTCTCTCCGTTTCTACGATTCGTCAAGGTGTGGACGATATTACCCATATCCCAGTCATCGTCGGACTTGTGTTTGAGGAGCTTGATCCACATGTCTGGAATGGCCATCGACAAACGATAATCGAAGCCGACGCCGCCCTGACTAACGGGAACGCAGAGCAACGGCATGCCAGAAACATCCTCAGCAATGGTAATAACCGAGGGGTAGAGTGTATGCAAAACATCGTTCGCCTACATCACGTCAACAAACCTGGTGAATGCCTTGGAGAAATACTCACCAGCATCAGATAAGCGATGCCTTCGTCATCTGCATCGGGGCCGAAATACTCGTGGTACCCCCCCGAGAACCCAGCCCCGATACCATGGTGTAGGTACATTATGCTAGTGACGCCGTCAAACCGGAATCCATCGAACTGGTACTCCTCCATGTAGAATCGTAGGTTGCTAAGCAAAAACCTTAGAACTTCATGTGAACCATAGTTAAACAACCTGCTGTCCCAGAGCTCGTGTCGCCCCTTACTTCCTTCGTGAAAGTAGAGATGATCGGAGCCATCGAAGGCGTTCAATCCGTCCAGAACGTTTTTGGATGCATGAGAATGCACGACATCAAGAAGGACGACGATACCAATTTCGTGGGCAGTGTCAATGAGCTCTCGAAGTTCTTCAGGCGTGCCGTATCGGGAACTGGCGGCAAAGAAGCTCGTAACCTGGTATCCGAAAGCTGGAGAAGCATTATGAATGATGTCCCGATAAAGCAGAAATGTGAGCCCACATGCATAGTAGGGGTGTTCCATAATTGCCATCAGCTGAATGGCATTGTACCCAAGCTTCTGGATCCGAGGGAGGACATCCTTCGTGAATTCTTTGTATGTCCCCACTCTGTATTCTGCGGTAGAGATGCCGACATGAGCTTCATATATCCTGACAGAGTGTGGTTGTGGTGGACGGGGATGCTTGAATTCGTAGCGTTCCGCTGTAGGCGGATGCCAAAAACGAGGCTCGTACGTCGGGGAGTATGTCAAATCTTGAGTAACCCGACGTATCCAAGCAGGCACTCTTTCGACGCGATTGCCAGAGGGCAAGATCATAGATATCTGGCCCAACGGAACACCCATCAATGCACAGAACCGAACCCAGTGTTGGACTCACCTTCAGTTTGGAGTCGTGAGGTATGGCAGGCGCACCGGGGGCTTTGGGAGGCAAGGTAATCTCCCATATGCCATACTGGTTCTTCGTCATCGGGTGAGACACTCGGTTCCATTGATCTACGAGGCATATTGCCGTGAAAGGAGTGCACAGGTAGTGAACTTGGACCAACTGAATTCCCCAATCAAGTTTGCTTCCCGAGCGTTCGGTGCCCACTCTCGGTACACCACGGTGCCATCCTCTTGTACCGTAAAGCCCATCACCTCATAGCTCTTGGTAAACTGCTCATAGCCCCCCTCATGGTCAAAGATGGCATCCTTCCACTGTTTGAAAAGTTTGTGGCGATGCTCGATGACCGGGAGGAACGGCTCCAGGTATCCATCGAGCCGGAGGGTGTCTTGCGTGTTGAGTTGCTTCGACGTGTTGGACATGACAATACTCTGAACACTGAGGTATAGAAGCAAGTCAGAGTGGAGGGGGGAAGGGCATGTGTGCTTGCTCAACGGTAGTTGACTTATCGGCGGATAGTTATGAGTGTCCGTCCCAGACAGGAAGGTCTCCAAAGCATTACGATCGCTATCGAACCCAGCCCTGTCGTATCCCATAAGCAATGACATCCCCCGCAGACTTGGGTCCACTCGTCGGTACGACTGTTTTCCGACGAGATTTCTGTCCCTTCCGTGCCGAAGTGATGCTATTATCCAGCAGCCTCTCCATCTCTGCAAGGCCATCGTAACACTCTTGTTCATCATATCCTGTAGGAGACATAACCCGAATTTCTCCCCCACTCTGCTTCTTGCCGCTCGGAAGCTTCAAACGTTTTTCATAAAGCAGTTTGGTGACCAAGTAGTGTAACCACTATGGCCAGAAGCGATTTGAGTCGGGGGAAGAGACATAACCATATGCTACTTGCCATTACGTTCGTGAAAGGATGATAAGACTTCCAGGCCCCACCGGTAAGGGCCTGCATCATCCTGTAAATATCATACTGGTAGTCGCCTACATGCCGTTGTTAGCAGTTGCATCTCCGGTCAAATCACGATATCAGTCCACCTTCCCCTTCAAATATCTCGTCATCAAAAGGTGTCCAATAAGTCTTGAAGCCATGGCCATCTGCGGCATCCATTCTGGATAGGCCCAGGTCGATAATAGTGACGCTGACGCCGAAGTGAGGGTCGTCCATAGCTACCCGCGACGTGGAACGCTTGTTCGTTGACTTTCTGACAGAGACATTCTTCACGAGAATCTGACCCCAGTGAAGATCACGGTGCTTTTGCGAGTCCGTCAAACCCAACCGGATGTAAACTTCGGAACCATTCCGCTTACCCACCTCAAAATTTACCAAGCGCTCGGCTTGTTCAAGAGTTCTCGCGACTTGCCAAAATATGCCACAAGCTTGGTGCCAACCAGATTTTGAAGCGTTCTTGAATACGTATGACTCCAAGTCCGGTCCTCCGTTTGGCAATATAATAATGGCGTAGACTTGCGTTAACCCAAACGAATCTAGGTGTACGCGTACTTGGTGATGAAGAAGAAGTGGTACAAGTCTTGCAGCTTACCTGGTCGTATACTTTCAGAGCCCTTCCTTTCATTATATTCGTCCCATAGATCTAAGAGCAGTGACGGATATCTCCCCCGCACCACATACGTTTTCAGAAGTCTGACGAATTTGCCGCAAATCCCTCCGACTTCCTTGGTCACAATTATTTCTTTCAAGACGTCTTTGGCATCGCTGGGCGCTGGTATTTCAGCGGTTCCCGTATATATTGACCCCTCCTCGGACCGAACGGGAATGATCTTGAGCACCACATCCCCGATCCCAAACACTTCCGAGTATGAAGCTTCTCCAATCTTGCGAAATCTCACGTCTTCATCTCCTGCAGAAGACTGGACGATAGGATCGAATGGGAATGTCTCGATGAATGCAGAAAACTCGTACGGAGAGGCTTGCGCGCATTCATCCAATAGAGGCACAAGATATCCCGGTTGTGCGGATGTTGCGTCATCAATTTCCGTGACATCGGAAAGATTGAGCTGTGCAAGGTCCAATGAAAGGTCCGCCTCCGACGGAGTCGAAGGTGTGGGTGGTGGATGACGAAACACTGAACGACCAAAACCCCCACGAATCGGTGTAAGTTGTCTTGGTTTCGGATTGGGAAATGGCGGTGCGAGATGTGACTGAATGGCAGCTGAATCAAGTCTCCTTGGAGGTGTCAGAGCCATTGAACGTGGACTCGGAAGGTTTTTAGAAGCCGTAGATTTTCGCAAGGGTGCAGGTGGGATCACCACTTCCGCACGCAGCGTCTCTGATCTCGTGTGTGACTTTGCAAGAGGAGCGGAAAGTTTCTTGCGATTAGTCCCTGTATCATCGGCTTCGGACTCGTCGGATGAAATGACGATGCGACGAGGTCGTCGAGCGAATTGCATGGGAACTGGCTTAGGTGCAACCACCTCCGAATCACTGTCATCGCTGATTGCGATGAGTGGAAGATTGGGCGACGGCGCTCTCGGACTTTTTTTCCCCTTGCCAGCTGCAGTGCGCGCTTGGTTTGTCTGGATTTCTGTGTGGGAGAGGCGACGTTCTTGAGTCAACGTATTCCCCTCATCGTCGAGCACGATGATATCAACTGCGATAACTGGTGTGCGCGGCTTCAGACCAGTGCGCGGAGGTTTAGTGGCAGGTGCTCTGGGTTTATGCTTTGCCGTCGAGGACAGAGGCTCGTTTGACGAGGTACCGTTGGAGCGGAGAGGGGTGAGGGGCTGGCGAACGCGAGCGCTTGACGCTAGTTTGGACTGTGTTCGCTTCGTGGCAGCGTCTCGCGTTGCCTTTGGCTGCACGCTTCTGTTTTGAGCCAACGGCGAGCTCCTCGGGGAGCAAATCAAAGCGTCTTTTCTGTGAAGCCGTACCCGACGCCTTGGAGGCGATATGATGGTAGCGTTCTCCACTCTGAGGGGTCTGGGGGGAGGGCGAATGTCTGCTTCAGACGAGTCTGCTGAATCCCGGTCCCGTCTATCTGACGCATTGACGATCCGAGAGCCTCTCCGGCCGTATGAGTTGACCTGCCTTGTCCTAGAGCCGAGCATCGTCAGTCGCTGGGAGGGATATATATGAACCTGATCAGCGGACGCGCGTTTGACACGACGCGACTGGTCACGTGGCTCCATTCAGCATGGCCCTTCCACCACCGCTGCGGGTGTCGGTCACCCCCCCTGAACTGGAGCTGATCGCGTCGGAACACTTGGTCGAGATAGTTCCACTGGTCGCGATGGAGAGGACGGCTTTCATTTCGGTCGAACCGCCGCCTGCCTCCCCGCACCTCTTCTGACAGACGATGACCAGGGTGCATACGGCCCACTTCGCCCCCCAAACAAGTGCCGCATACCGCTCTGGATGGCCATGAACCTGAAGTTGAAGAAGAAGTGTCACATTGTTCCCCCGGACTGGCTTACCGTTGGTACGCATGCGACGCCTGTCCCCTCTTAGCTCGACCTGATCCAGCGTTTTAGAATTTTTACAAGACCGACTTTCGGAAGAGACAGGTGAACCGGAGTTCAGTCAGCTACCATTTCGCTTTGCGGAGATTGCCAAGGTTATTTTGGATGTGTAAGTTTGCCCCTTCGGCTGTAGCCCCACTTAGGTTGTACTAGGGCATCCGACGACGTGCAGAATGCAGAGAAGGTCCGGTCTTTACTGAAAGACTTGCGCGAAGCACGCCAAGCGAAGAGTCGGGATGGTGTGAGTCAGATCGACAACAGTGAACTCAGCGTATGCTTCTCTTACTGCCACTACGGTCCTATGCTGAGCGACGGGGGTTCCTTAGTTGCCAAACTTATGCTCGATGGAAATCAATGAAATCAGGTCCTACTTCGTGAAAGCCATGGATATCTTTACCCAGCTCAGAGGTCATCTTGTTGCTCAAGACAACGATGGTGACGCGTGAACCATTTGGGTTCTTCACATATGTACAAGCCACGCAGTCTACATTCTACCAGGAAAGAAACGACACGGATCTTGTCCCATTTATTGGTAAGTTATTTCACCAACAGAATGAAATTAAGAAACCAGACTGAGTTTCGTAGAAGCATGATTGATAGCGAGTCAGCACCATTACGTCGACGTCTGGAGTTGTTGGATCCGCTCCGACAAGACATGGAGACTCTGTTGGATATCCGTTAGCTCCTTCAAGATCGTCGTTTCGGTTGACTAAGTAGAGCCATTTAAGAATCGAATCAATAAAATGTGCGAGTCGTGGGGGCACACCTGTGCTGTATTCGGGAACCTCTTTGCTAACCTATCAAAGGGCACCTTGCTGATTTGCAAACCATGCTCCGCCTCGGGCCCTTCAACGACAGGGTTTATGATTGCGGGGTTTTCAAAATCGATTTCATCATCTCCACTAAGCCAGTGCATTACCCACGACCTCTGTGTCCATGAGGCTTCAGAGAGAGCAATGACACAGAGCGGGATGAAGAAAACAATAGTCATAACAATTCGGTTCAGCTATCCAGAGCAGCATTAGCTATAGCTGTCGAGCGACCATATCCATACCTTGGCGTATTGATTTCTGGTGAATCCACAGAGCCTGCTGATTCAATCAGTGTTTGCACTGGGTTTTGGTTCAAGCCCTTACTCCAACGGTGCGATAAAGAGGATCTCGATTAGATTGAAAGGTGCTGGATAAACATACGAGTCCGGGGCCCTGATCATTGCAACTGTTTTCCAAGCAAAAAATGCCATGTATTCTGCTTCCGCATCGCCGACAACCTGTCGCGTGCATTAACTCGGATGACGAAGTCCAATAAGTGGACCCCAACACTTACCTCAGAGTAGGCAGAAGCGAATAGAGAAATCAGAACATTTAACAGAATCACCACGGTAGACAGGTTCCAGCTTTAGAGAGATTCTAATGAGTAACGAAACAAATAGCTAGCACATTGCTTACAGGTAAAATAGTGCCAACGTAACAGGGCTGAGCAAGGTGCGATATATTTTGAGTTAGATAGGCATTTCAGTCGGAAGGCAATGGTCTGACCTGCTCATGAATCTTGCGTAATTCGGGGATCTGGTCCAATAGTATTAAGCAAAGCAAGTAAGTATACACAGATAAGAGGATTCACTGGAGGAGGCCTTGCAGCAGAATGTTGGCAATCTAAAAGAACTCAGAGTGCGTTCATGATCCCAACGCAAATTACGACATACACTGAACACGTTCCCAGCTTCACCATCTGCGGCATCCAAGGCATACATGGCCTGCACGAACCCAGCTCCCAAGAGGCACAGCAGCTAGAAATATCGCAATGCTCGAGTTCTTTCCGTGGAACAGTTAGGCATGTGCGTACCGCAAAGAAGATACTAGACTCTTGCAGCATTCGCGATACACAAATTTGCATGGTTCCCATATACCTATGATTCAAACGAACGGATCAAAGATCTTTCCGAAGTGAGGTTCTCTAATTCTCACTCATAGCCATCAAATACGGTCACCAATTCTGTTCACTCCTTTAACAAAAATGCCATGAAACATGAAATACGAACTCACTCATCCTGTATAGCAATAGGGTTGTCTCGACGTTGATTCGGAAGGACGTGGACGCTCTTACCAAATAAAGGGTGCGACAAAGCTGAGAACCTGAAAGCTCTTCAGCTGAAGATCGCCAGCCTGGCTGCCTGTTGCCTCCAGGCCAGCAATGCGAAGGATGAATGCCAGCAGAAGTAACGTGTTTGTAATGAATGCGATGACATTCCAAAATCCAATTGATCGCCAGGAAGTGTAGTTGATGAGTTTATACCACTGTGTCAGGGTCAGTGAGTGCAATTTACACACATGACGAATCGAACCCTGTGGAAATCTATATGATGGAATCAGTAATTCATCCGCTACACGTACGTGCTGAGCCACCTTCAATACAGAATGCAAGTGCCATGATATAGAGTGCACACTCCCAGGGATCGTAGGACCCGTTAACCGAGTTCAACCGTTCGAGCGGCTCTTTAACTATACGATTGAAGCGTTAGTGTTGTAGATGCCAACTAGTCCATTTCGCACCAGCTTGTGAATAGACACCCAAGAAAATAAACCAGACGATGATTCGAAAGATGTTCTGGTAACTGCATACCCGATAAATCCCGGATAAAGAAATCGTGTTCCCACTTACCGTGGTGTTGACATGCGCGAGGGGTCCATATGACTCCAGAAGCTTCCGCGTTGGAATTTGCGGTATGGTACATCTAGTAATGTGTCGAAGAAGGAAGTGCACGACAGCAACATGCTTACACTGAATGTCATCGTTCTCGTCGATTGACTGAACGATAACACCATTCCAGAGGGACTTTACGACTGAAGGATGTCTTAGAATCCGGTTCGCCATCATGCGAGACACTAACCATCTTGAACTTCGTTGCAAGACAAAAAGATTGTACTGAGGAGGATATTTAGCGAACTCGACGTCAGGAATGAAGGCATACCAGTGATTGTCAACAGCAACTTCCAAAGCGCTGGAGGCTTCACTGTCTTCGCCGTCACTCTCCTTGTACTTGTACCGGTTCGTAAGTAATGGAATAACTTTGTCCAGTGGCACCTGGTGTATGATTCTGCGCGCAATCACCTCACAAGCGACGGCTTGAATGATCCATTGCGTGGGCTAGTCTCGATTATGCTAAATGGAGCACCTACCACGACCGCGGTTTTCACCATGATTGGCAGGGTTTCGTCGTGCCTCGCGAAGGAACTCGGAATGGGCTCGCAGGAGACAGTACGGGAGCTGAAAAAATACACGCTCGTGTTCATCCGCAAATCTCGGATTCGAACATAAACGCACTGCATCTCCAAAATCGCCAGCAGAATCCAGGTAGGACAGTATCACCAGTGGTGTGATGATTCTATTTGTAGGATCGCTGATGGCCTTCACGTCGACTTCAAGAGGAAGAAGTTTGTGCGTTAACGCGCGTAAACGGTTGATGAGCTCTGTAAAACGCGTTGGCTCGCAGTGGAGGCTGACATGGGCTGACACACTTGTAATGGTATCTGAAGATGGTTTGCTTGGAGCGGGGGACAGGGCTTGTTCGTCCTCCGTGTCGTGGTGACGAGACATGGTCGTCGCCGTAGTGTCCAAGTAGTAACCCCTCGAGCGGCGCAGTGCTGGTTCGGGCAACGAAGTGGCTGTGTGATTGCATCTTGGCCACCGTCACGAACCATGCCGGTCAGTAAAGTCCTGGCTGATCACAGCGACGGGGACGATAACGCTCGTTGATGTGTAGGCTTATCACTCATCTCTGAACGAGGCTGCGGACGTCCGGCAGGTGGGCAACATATCCATTCTGCCCATCAAGACCAAAATTCGTGGCCCAGCACCCGTCGGTACGCACCGACAACCATACACCCAGTTCCAGCCTGAACCGCGTTTCCAGCGGACCCCGAAGAAGCTGATATAATTGACGAAACGTTGGATCTCTTTCGAGCAAATTCGCTCTTCCGCAACTTTGAGATCAAAGGACCTGCGGATCGCCTGCTCATCGTGCTCATCCTCTTCGTATCCGACTGTCTGGCCAAGATCGGTACCGCCAGAACCGTTCCGACACAGATAGAGGCGTCCAAAACGCTAAATACCCTTTCTGTGGACAACTTCCCCATCCCCGGCGATGCCAACTTTGCGCTCAACGCGCACTACGCTGCCCCAGGAAATAGGGCAGATGCTGGTTCGGTGCTTGGGTCTGTCACGCTTGCACATTATCTAACAGCTCAACTAGATTATCTCCGCACCTACTTGGTGCAGGTCCGTCAAGAACTCGCTACACGACTGGTGGAACGGTTGTATGCAGATGGGATTGGGAAGCCGAGCAAGTGGTGGATGGCCTTCCAGAAGAGACGGTTCATGAACCGCAGCCTGGGTTCATGAAATACAGTAAATTCCTGAGCGCCGAGTCTATTGTGTATTCAAGACTGTACTAGCGCCTTTTCCTTTCATTAGGGTTTTTCCTACCATAGCCAATCTGTGGCATGTCATCCCTGCTTCCCGGTCTCCCTTTCGTAGTGCGGTCGAGCACCCCTGGCATCCAGTCTGGGTCCGACCAGCCCCCCACCGCAGCACCGACGTCACCGCCTCCGTCTACGAGACCCTTGAGCATCCGCTTTTCATCGCGCGCTCTCTTTCCGTCTGCGCGTTTTTTGGCTCGCGCATACTCTAGTTGATCTTCACGGAGAATCAGGCCCTCCCCTGGTCCCGTCTTGGCGGACCCGGGTCGGGGAGCAGGTATCGAGTACTTCGTCCCACGTAACTTGTATTGGAAGTTTCTTCTGAGATGTATCTCCATAGCGGGCGCGTCTGCAGCAGCATTTGGAGAGGAGAGTGTCACAGACGTTCTCATTAGCGTCGGATTTCCGCACGATGGACAAAACTGTTTAGAGTTGTCCTTGCATATTCTGGCAGGAATCAGTGGCGTGACTCGGATGTAGACGACTGCCCGTGCTCACTTGAAGCAAGCGTGACACCTGAGCACCCAGGTCTTCACTTTTTGTATTCGTTTACCTTCGGTACCGACCAACGCGAGGCCCATTGAGAGCAGGACGTTTTGCATGGCGAAGTCTGCAGTCATGCATCCAACCAGGACCGTTTCTTCATCGGCCACTCGACCTCGCTTCTTGGGACCTCCACCCGGCGAAGGAAGAAGTTCAAGAGCACGAGACTTGTGCAAAGTGATGTTGTCGGGAGTTATCCATTCTCCCTGCCCGTCGTCCTCGTCAGCCGAAGGATCGTCGTAGAGGGGTACTTGTAGCGCCGGAATTGCGGCACTGTCAGTATTAGAGCCTGAAGGACGGGCTTTCGGGTCGTGTGATTCGTTCCGAGGAAGTGGACTATCCGCTCGGCTTTCTAATGATAACGCTTTTGTGGCACGGTTGAGATCGTCAGTATCCTCCCGCACGACAGCCTGGGTGCACGCCAAAGGTGACCCGGATGCATTCGTCGGCTCGTCATCCGAGTGTGGAGCTGTGGAAATATCCTGCACATCGCCTGTGGGAGCTGTCTCCGAGGTACTAGATGCTGATGCCACTCCGTTTCCACTGTTGACCGATTGGCTCTGTGCGTTATGATGAGCGTGATAATCTCGGTGAAAAGGCAAGCTTTACGTTTCGCTGTTGTTTTTCCAATAGCGCATTCTGCTCGACATGCAGTGTGTGTGTCAAGGCGAGGACGCGTATGTCGGCGTGTGACAGGACGGCATAGTCACCCGTTTTCTTCGCAAACTGGATCACTACCCAGGAGCGGTGAGCACGGCAAGCGCTGGGACGGCATACGGCGTATACCCTGAGCAAGTGAGGCAGGATCGGGGTCCCGGATGTCAACTTGGACACCCGTGGAGAGCGCGAGCTGCTGGAAATGTTCCCGGGCACGCTTGTCTTTGAGTTCGTCCAGCACTTGCGGTACGGTGAAGAAGGTGTCCGCCAAGCCACGCAGCGGCGAGAGCGCAAGGAGAGGCCCCGTGTCGAGGACCAGCTTTTCGCAGCGATGTGGCATACGGTGATCGATGGTGATAAAGTCCTGTTCCGTTGAGTCCGATCGGCCGAGCGCGAGCACATACTAAAGCAGCGCGTCTCTTGCAGGGGCTGCACGCGATCGCACAGTCCATGCCGCTCAAACGGTAAGCCACCAATCACGCCCGCCCAACTTCTTTCACAAGACACCCAGATACCGCATCGTCGTCCTCCATGGCGATGGGATCGGTGAGGCGTCCGTCTCGGCATCCTTGCTCGTGCTCACGACGACGCTTCCCTCCAGGTCCCGACGTCGTCGCGCAAGCCACGCGAGTGCTGGAGTTCATCTCCGAGACATCGTCCACAGTAAAACTCTCCCTCGAACCGCACGACTTTGGAGGTGGTGCGATCGACAAGCATGGCGACCCCTTGCCTCCTTCAACGCTCAAGGCCTGCCAGGAGGCAGATGCCATCTTGATGGGTCCGTTTGGCTTACGGCGACCGCCACCGTGCTTAAATGAAGTAACAATCACCTCTAGGATCCATCGGTGGTCCAAAATGGGGCCCATACGCAAAGGTCCGCCCAGAGCCGGGCCTTCTCCGGCTCCGCAAAGCACTCGGCCTGTATGCCAACATCCGGCCTGCAAACTTTGCATCCGACTCCCTGCTCTCCTATTCTCCTTTGAAACCAGAGATCGCCAAAGGTGTCGACGTGACTGTCGTTCGCGAGCTTATCGGTGGCCTCTACTTTGGCCCTCGTCAAGAGCAGGGTGACGGAGACACGGCCCACGACACCATGGTATACAGCGTTCCAGAGGTACAGAGGATCACGCGCGTCGCGGCAAGCATCGCATCGGCCGCGAATCCACCCCTCCCTATCCACTCGGTCGACAAAGCCAACGTCCTCGCGTCCTCGAGACTCTGGAGGAAGGTCGTGACCGAGACGTTGAAAAACGAATACCCCCAGTTGACCGTCGATCATTACTATGTCGATACTGCCGCGATGCTGATCGTAGCTAGCCCCAGAAAGCTGAACGGGATCGTTCTTACCGAAAATTTGTTCGGCGACATGTGAGTGCCCTGTGCTGGTGCGCCATTTTCCCCACACGCGTCTGATGCTCCCTGTCTCCAGTCTCTCTGACGAGGCCAGTGTCATACCCGGCTCTCTTGGCTTACTGCCTTCTGCATCTCTCGCGGGAGCGCCGGCATCGCCCTCAGATCCGTCGTTCAAGCCTACATCGGGCATTTACGAACCGATCCACGGTTCTGCACCAGACATTGCCGGCAAGGGGATCGCAAACCCTGTCGGAACTATCCTCAGCGCTGCGATGCTTCTGCGGTATTCACTTGGGCTCGAGAAAGAAGCGCAGACCATCGAGGCCGCTGTCCGCAAGGTTCTCGACGACGAAAATATTGGTGGTTATGGAACGAGAACAGTTGATCTGGGTGGTACAGCCACCACCGTTGAACTTGGAGACAAAGTAATTGAGGCGCTGAAGCAGCTGGTTTGAACGCTGAACAGTATTTGTTGTACCATTGAACACAAGTTCCAGCACACAGTCACGCAGTCAGCAATTGCTGCGTCCTTATTGATCGATCGCGTTGATACGAGCACTTGGGGCAGACCACAGACGAAAACAAATAAAAGGGATTGTAATACCTGACGCCATGGAAAATCAGCGACATAGCAAGGTGGTTCTCGTCAAATGTTTCTGCTACAGAGTTGTCCCCGGTGTTCGAGCGTTCACTAGCACTCCCTGGTACAGGCTTTCAGCACCGTCGTCTTGCTTCCTTCGCTGAGATACACGATGTGAGACCTCCACGACTCACGCATGACCTAGCCACGACGCTGCACGATGATGAGGATAACTTCCGTGCGCTCGATGGGACCCATATCTACAACAGGAAAAAAAAAATCCAGCATATAAAAGTGCATTACACAGTAAAAGGCATATCTGCAAGCCACTAAAGAGTGTCGTTCTAGAACTAGAACATGTTCGCCAATTTGCTTGCAGCAACTCTCGCGTCCAGTCGTGGCCGTGAGGGTTGCAAGCGCATTGATTGAGACATGTTTGTCGGTGTCGAATGTGAGAGAGGATCAAGGACCTGGTGCTGCGTACTCGGAGGTGCTACAAGTGGAGCAGAAAGAGGGTCTGTGCCAAGAGAATGATTAGACGATGGGAGAACACGCGTGGACGTCTGTGTTGTACCGCCAGGTGGTCCCTCAGGGAGTGAGGACGGAGAAGACAAAGAACTGGGAGCCGAATTTCCAAAGGGTGAAGGTGTAGGTTTCACAAACATAGATTGAGTCCCGTCTCCGAAACGACCGGGTATAGCATTCGGCGGAGACACGAAAGTGGTCGTATTCCGTACTGTGGATGGACCCGCATTTGGTGGCTGTGGAACAGTACTGTGTGGTTGGAACGCAGCTTGTGCTGCGGGTGATGTACCAGCGGGGAATCCACTGGCCGACCGCGGAACAGGCGGTGCAGCGACTATGACCCTTGTTGATGGTCGGGTATCGTCCTCCAATGGCAGGATGACCGACGGTTTTGGGTAACCATTAGATTTTGATAGTGAAACGTTCTGGTTGACGCCACTGACGTCCCCTCTGAGAGCTTCGAGCTCCCTTAGCAACTGCTTCTCGTACTGGATGGAGGAGCGAGCATGCTCGATCAAGGCAGCGGTGACATCGTCCGTTACTGTCTTGGTATGCGTTTCCAAAGCCCGATGAAGGTTTTGAGAGATGCCATCGGTGCGTTGTGCCAATACTTGTTCGTATTTATTAGCCTGTAAACCACTTCAGTGGGGTGTCTCGCGAACGGCGAAACGGTCACCTCTTCCAATTCTTCCAGCGCTTCATCCACACGTTCAGGTCTGATGTTTGAGCTGGCTTTCAACCTCTCTATATTCCTTCTCTTGGATATCGCCGCCTTGACGGCGGCCTGGTGCTCCTCCAGAACACTCGCGCGCTGGAGCAGCGCTTCCTTGGCAGAACGTGCGTTCATACCTTGATAGCCAAACGTATCGCCGACGACTACACACTCGCTTATGGACTGTGCTTGATCGAGGTCGGCAAGAGTGTGACACACCCTTCCCAATTTCCGCAATGCGTTGCCCAGTGGGGGGTGAGCCTCTGACGATGCAACGTTGATCAACTTGTTTCCCATTTCAGCATGCGCCGTGGATAAGGCTGTCGCAACATACATCATTCAGGTTAAACTATGAACATGAGCAGAAGGAATGCATACATCGTCTGGCTACAGAAAGCTTGTCGATGCTCTTCGCGGCCTCGAAAAATTGCGTTTCGAGTTTTGTAAGCTCGAATCTGGCACGCTGGAGCCCTTCATCCTCGTCTGGCACGTTGCGACGAATGAGTGCAAAGCCGGAGCCTGTTTTCCGTCTCGGGCGGGGCATCGGCTGATAGCCGAAATCGCTTTCAATGAACGACCGCAAGTCTTCGTCATGCATAACGATCGGGTCCTCGCATATCCGCGTCAGCCATCTTTGTAACATGATTCGTACCAAACGATCGTCCTCTTCGTCCGTAGGCGCCGAGGTCTGGGCAAGCGGAAGGGCGGGGATGATAGTGTGTGGACAGTTGTTGAGCAAGGCATCATAGAATTGTTGAAATTCGCCAAACGAGCGAGAGATGTTGCGGTATGTCGTGCCGGTAAAGTTGGAAAGGTTCGTCTGGGTGTACGAAACGAGGCAGAAAATGTAACGGACGCCATCTCATTATACGGACACCCTACGCACTTGGGCATCGAATTTGAAGAGAACGTCCCTTCTGTTGCGATCCAACCCGGTGATGCGCACACGAAGATAAGGTTCGCTTTTTTCGTATTTTACCCCGTTAGAGCCTACGGTGGTTTGAGGAGAGATGAGCCCGGGCTCCGGTGCACCGTAGATTTTGGGCTCCTTTCCAAAGAGGCCGTCTGGCACGGCCCTGTGCGTGGGCGGCGAGGCACGACGAAGGTTGGGTATCGGTGAGTTGGGTTCGTGCGGTGTGGTCGGCCACGGCGGGGTGGGATCGCTGTCGTCGTTGGCGAAGATGGAGCTGGTCGAGGCGAGCGGGTCGAACATGGCCGAGCGTTATTGAGCAGCGCTTGCAAGGAGGCAGGCGTAGGCCATATAAATTACATAATCAACAGGGCTATTCTATTCTATGTCTTGCTCTACTCTATTCTGTCCTCCACGCCACCTCCGTTGCCGTCAATCATGCCCAAGGGCAGCATGTGGCCCATGCGCAAGACCTTTGTCCGGAGGTACTTGTTTAGGTCTGCACCTCGCGCCATGTTCCCACCGATCATGGTGGCGCCTGGCCTGCGACCGTCGAGCACGCCACTGGTGGGAGACTCGGACGAGTGCGTCCATGCTCTTGGCACCATGGGCACGCGCTCGAGCACTCTGATCCCCTCGGTTTCGAGCGCCGTGACCTTGTCTGGGTTGTTGGTCAACAGACGGATAGCCTCGCCCTGCTCGGAACCGAGCCCAAGGTCTCTCAAGATGGCAGCTGCAATATCGTAACCACGTTCGTCGGCCTTGTGCCCGAGCAGGAGGTTGGCGGTGACGGTGTCATGGCCCACGTCCTGGAGATTATAGGCGCGAATCTTGGAAAGCAGGCCAATGCCACGACCCTCCTGACGGAGATAGATGACGGCACCCCGGCCCGGAATGGTCGTAGAGGGGGTGTGGATAGGCTGGGAGATGAGGCGGATGGCCTCGTCGAGCTGCTCTCCGCAATCGCAGCGCATGCTTCCGATGGTTTCACCGGTGAAGCACTCGGAATGAATGCGAACGAGAGGGAGGGGCAGGTCCGCGGGGGGACGGGAATGGTCGATGGGTCTAGAAGCGACCTTGGATTCCGGGGTGAGTTTGCCTACATAGGCGCCCCTCAGAATGCGATCCTCTTGTGTTTCGTTGCTGGCCCATATGGCATCGAGAGAGTGGCTGCGAATGGGGGGCAGGGTGGACTGGGTGTCTGCGGAATATTGTGCAGGGTCGGCGACGATGGCGAGGTGTTCCTTGCCGTCGCGGTCGTTGTGGTAGAGGTGGAGGAAGACGGGGCCGTGTGGGGTGGGTATGCGCGTGCGAGCCATGCACCAAACGAGGACGGCCGATGGATTTTCACGTGACTGCAGTAGCACATTGCTCGGCTCGCTGACGTGATGTGGGACGAGTGACGAGGGAGGCTGCTCGCTGGCTGGCTGCGGGATGTTTTCCTTGTCGTCGCTACGGTCTTGGACCTGCAGGCGCGTCCTCCTCGGCGCCTGCCTGCTGTGGTCCGGCACAGGCCCATCGGGATGACCGACCCTGGCATGGCCCGAGTGATTGCGGGTGATGTGGGGCCCGGAAGCAGAAGCGACGGCAAAGATAAGGGTATCGAGCACCTCGTCTCTTCCCGGAAGGACGCGCTTGAGGGGACGAGGGTGCGGGTCGGCGGGCGGGGGCTGGGTGACGGCCATGGGAGGGGGACGAGGTGGTGGTCGGGGGAACGGAGACGCTGAGTCGTCCTTCCGTGCGATGGCGATATTTATTTGTTCTGTAAATTTGGCACCCAACAGAGAGAGAGTTACGTATGTCCGGTCTGCTGGATGAGTGAGCACATTGACACCATCCCGATCGGACAGTGCTTTTATCGATCTGCGGGCCACGCTCGCCTCGCACCTCCCCCGCGCCCACAGCTCTGCATCGGTGCACCATGTCCGACCCTCGTCCACCAGAATCCCCCCCTCGGCTGCACAACGAGTGAGTCGCGCGAACCACCCCACCCCCGCCACCTGCACTGCTTCCAACCCGTCTTCGCCAGGTCTCGTGTCGCTCCCCATCAGCCCAGTGGACTCCATCCAGATATCCCTCCTGCCGCCACCAATGGCACGCGCACGTTCGAATCCATGACGATCCCCGAAAGGCTTCAGACCGCCCTACATCGTATCCACACACTCGAGGTTCATAACGCGAAACTGTTCCAAGACAACTCCAAGCTCGTCCACGCTGTCAACATGCTCAACGATCGTTTGGCGTACCTTGGTGCTCCCCAAAATACGCTGGTGCACCGTCTCTTCGACATGCAAGAGCGGCTGCATGCGAGCGACGAAAGTCGGGCACTTGTCGGTCGAAAGTACCAGGAGCTGCTGCAGTGCACCTCCGCTGGCTCTGCGCATCAGCACCTTCTTGCAGAGCTGCAGGCTGCCCATGATGCGTATGCTTCCCTCGACAGGGAATTTCACCTCTTGGGGGATAAATGTGCCAGGCTGAAGACACTGGCCGACACGGGCCGCGCTGCCCAGCAACAGTCACAGGGCCCGAGTGCGTGCCATCTTTCCTCGTCACACCGACACGTGCTTATCTTGTCTCTGCTTCGCATGTAGCTCGAGGGCTCATCCCCGTTGGACGCACCGAGGTACGTTGGCTTGCAATGTGCCGCCTAGTGCCTGCCCGCAATGATCACTCAGTTCGGTGTTCACGGTCAAACTCTGAATAACTCCGTATCTTCTACGTCTGCAACCCCTCCCGCTTCCTTCCAACAGCTTCCAAATCAGAATGGAAATCATCGACGACGCAGCTCCGGGGGCGTCATGGCCCAGGTTCGTTCCATCGCCCGTCGCGTGCAGCTTGCTCAGTTCTATCCTCAGTCGCCGCTTCGCTCGGGTCCGGCTTCCGTACCCACTGCGTGGACAGCGCCCCTCCCCACTCCACCACCGAGCGCATCCCTGCCTGCGGGCCAGATTTCGCCTACTGGCAACCCTGTCCATGCGTCTGTACCCGCTGCCTCCCTTCCGCTTCCTCCTCCGCAGATCATCCACGGCCCGCGCACCTTGTCTAGTCCGTTGCCCTCGGCGACTCAACTCCATCATCCCGCAGATCCAGGAACCTCAGAACAACCCAAACCGGCCGTTCACCCCCGTCAGCGCCATGAAGAGACTACCGATGCCGTCAACAGGGAGCCGATCCAATTCGGTCAACAAAACTCAACTCCCGTGTCATCGGGGTCCAGCCCTCGTCCATTGAAACGTCCAGATTCGGAACCCCAGACTTCCGCGAGTCCGCGAGGAGTGCATAAGAAGCCACGGACAGAAGGAGAGAGCGCTCATTCACCGGCAACTAGCGCCGACACCTGTCCAGTGAACAAGATCCCATCTCCGTCAGCGCCTGCTGATCTGCACCACGATCTTCGTTCGTCCGATTCGGGTCCGGATGTTCGATCATATCAGGACTGTGTGAACCTCATCTTTGAAAAGGATGCTGACGTAGAGCATGGCGTATTTTGTGGTCTATGTTTGTACGTCCCCTTTCTTTCGTCACCGATGGACGTGAAGTGATATTGGATCAGTGATCGGTACCAGGCCAAAATGATTCCGGAGCCACCCGACGTGTTAGTTCAACCCGTGTTTGATTTCCTCGTCATGCACTGTATGACCATGCATCCCACTGCATGGGACGATCTCCGTCGCAAGGCTTAGGACGGTGCAGTCACCCATGCGGCACCTCAGCGTATTTCCCACTAATTATAGGTAGTAAACTTGTACGCAGCATAATCGAATTCAGCAATCAGATCAACTTGAGCTACACGATCCAAGTGTTTGTCCCGAGCATCACAAGAATACACGGCCGCCTTCGTGCTTGTGCACATACATATGCCAGGCAATGAGATCATGGCTCAATAGCATGTGCAAGCTTGGTCAAAAGGGTTGCCAGCCGAGTGACCTCATGGTCCACCAGAGTCGCGTTCTGTTCGTACAGAATCGCCTCAGTGAGGCCCGGAAGGGTCGTCGCCCCATACCCTACAAGTAAGCATGTTTAATCGCACGTCGTCCCTCCGGAGCTGCTTGAAGGGACTGACCAAGGTATTTCCCAGGCGCAACACCGAGGTGCTTGTACCATTCGCGATCCTTTATACCTTCCTCCGAGATAAACCCTCGTTCGAACGAGGACAGTTTCTGGTTGACCTTTTTCACTCTGATGACCGCCTCCAAGAGGTCGCAAAGAGGCTCTCTGCGAGAAATGCAAACATCCCGCTTGCTAGCGTCCCCGATTATATCCAACGTCTGCAACGCAGAAAACTTCAACGACGCGTCGCCGTGCTCGGGTGGTGGGAGCCCGATTCTGAACTGGCGCTTAAACCAGTTTCGGATGCGACGTAGAGTGCGGTGGCCAAACCGCCCGCCAGGGAGGTTGCGCACAGCTTCGTGGAAAGCCTTCTCGGCACCGACTTTCTCGGCATCGAGCTTCACGCTTGCGTCTCGTAACTTCGAGATGGCTTGGCGAATCTTGTGGAGTTGTGGAAAAGTGTCAGTGTCAGAACTTAGCTCCTCCACACTGGTGTAGCCATGTCAATCAAGAATAAGGTGCAGATGATGCACTACCCACGTGTCGACATAGGAATAGAGTTGCAATGTATATTCAGTAGTATTGAGAGGCACAATGAGCGAATCTGATAGTCGGAGGGTAAGAAGGCCCAAAACCTTCGCAAGTGCAACCTGACATGCCAAACACAGGAGTTAAGATCCGTAAAATGGAGGAGTATGCTTAGGACCCTTACATGACGATGAAAACCAGGGTCGGCATATGTCTCTAGCCACATCGGAGAGTCATAGATGGAGTGGTAATGGTATGGTGGATCAGTGGGAGTGGAAGAGAAACCTTGGTCAGAGCTAGCGATCTGTTGCTCAAGTTAGAAAGTCCACGAAAATTGCGAGTTCGGTGACTGACTCCAAGCCTCTGCAAGAATACAGTAAAATCACTGCCAGAGCCAAGAGGCAATACATTGCGAATGTCGTCCCCCGAAGCCGTGCGGGCGCGCGTCTTGTTAATTTCAGCCCACATCCTAGCGAAATCCGCATCTTGTTCTCCAGTGTACGGCCCAGAATCGTGGAGCGCGTCCCAAACTGTCCTGCCTGGATCAGTAGGATGAGCAACATCTTGCGCGCTGCGTTTGATCAGGTGTGCGAGCGAGGGAGACCCTGACACCGAGTAACGTGATCCGGAGACAGCAATGTCTGTTCGCCCTGTTCAGTATAAGAATATGACTGATGGTTTGAACACATACCGACGTTGATGTAGGAGACAGCATGATCCTGAATCCACTGTGCAAAATCCTCTCCCCACTCTGTACTTCCAATGAGACCGTACTGAAACGGAACGACTAAGAACCATCGCGAGGGAAATGAAGAGCTGCCCACCTCTTCGGCGTCCCAACTTGCAATGACAAGAGTCCGAAATGGCTTCCAACCCCGCCTGACCAACGCACCAACGCCGCGAATAACTTCGAGTAGAGATACGGTACCGGATATGGGATCAGCGGCACCCATGACCCAAGCTATGAGGGTCTCAGCAATCAGCTGTTATGCTAAATGATACTGATGGATCGCTGACCATCTCTGTGGCAACCAAGAATCACTACCTCGTCCTTTATGTGACCGGGAATGGCGGTCATCGTGTTCCAGACAGGCGTCACCTTGGTATCAACTATGGGTTTAAAAAAAAACTCAATTGTGACCGGTCACCGCTGTCTCCGCAATGCATACCATCGTTGACCATCTTCACTATGTGGCTTCCAACTTTTCCATCAAGCTTCCTGCCCTCCGTGATACCACCGAGTTCTTGTTCAAACAAGTACTTTGCATTGGCCCAGGAAAGTGGCAAACTGGGGATCCGCGGTGTATTTCCACCTTTGACACGAGTTGCATTTTCGTATGCAGGGTAACCGGGTGTAGTAGGATCGCCTGGATAAATCGACAGATATTCAACGGAGCCCCGCTGTATCGATGTCGGGTTGCGTGCAGGGCCTGCAGGGTATGGAAGGTAACCGTTTTCAACTACCACGGAACCATCGTCGCGAGGATCAGTGTAGATTAGAACGCCAATTGCACCATGTTCTTCGGCGAGTTTGACCTGAGGAAGCCAACTCAGTCTCAAAGGGGGCCCACAAAAACCAATACTCACTTTGAGACCGCGGAAGACGATGCCGTAACGAGCGAGAACGATCTTTCCGGTGAGATCTACGCCCATCGCTGCGAGCTTGTCGTAGTCGTCTTTTGTACCATAATTAGCGTGCACGATTGGACCGGCTGCTTCACCAGCGGCACTAAAACCATGCCAGGATGGGACCGCATCCTTGTATTTTGCAGCCGTCTCATCCGCAGGATCGCCATCCTCTACGAGATCGGCGGTCCAGATGGGCACGCCATTCTGTCCGAGTATGTCCAGGGAGATCCCGTCTGCATTGCCAGTATTCATCACGGGATAGTAGACATCGATCCACGCAGTCGGCGACTCGAGCTTCGACGTGATACTCAAAGTCGCTTCTCGCGATTCTGGGGAGCCAGCATCAAAGATGGGGGTGGCCGACGCAGCGGAAATACCCAGCTCGCTCTGGAAAAACGACAAGACGTCTTTTGCATCCTGAAGGTCTTCTGGCAAACCCGCCAGGTGAGGGTGGGTGGCATAATGACGCAGACTCTCTATAGCGGTTTCAGCGGAGGGAACGGCGCTAGGTCACATCCGTGTCAGTTGCCGAGCCTGAGGCGAAGCGACAAGGGGCTTACAGAAAGACATCCTCGACGCGGTTGATATAGCTGCCAAAGGAGTTGCCAGTCCTGGAGCAGGAATGCTTCCAGGCCTTGATGTGCTCGATGAGTTGAAACGAATGCTGCGGGTAGAACGATCCGTAAAGGAAGAGCAGGGACAGCGCAGCGCCAACACAAGCCAAGAGAGTTTGGAAGCGGGCAGGGCGAGCTCGTTGGTGAACACTGATAGCTAGCCCTGGTAAGGTGGGTTCAACGGCCTTGTTGCTCTTGAAATTCATTACGAACAAGGGAGAGCGCCAGTGAGATCAACGTAGCGTAGCTAATAACCGTTTCATCATCGACAAGGGAAGGCACACGACGCAGCTACTTGTTGTACTCGCCTGCAGGCTGCGGTAGTACCGGACTGTCAATCCACAGCCTCGTCGACATTCCTCTAGTTGCCTCTCCTACACGATGCCTGAAGGCAGTCCCCAAGGGGACCAACATACAAGCGAGACAGCCCAACCAAGTCCTTCCGAGACGCCAGTAGCGACATCTCAGCCTGGTCCAGTGGAGGCCCCCACCGAGTCTGTCGCGTTCCCCGATCGCACAGAGCTGCTCACTCGCGCCAGGACGTTCTTGGCTTCCCCACAAGTGCAACTTCAGGACTCTGACGCGAAGCGGGCTTTCCTGGCAGAAAAAGGTCTCGCCCCCAGCGAAGTCGACCAGCTGCTTCGTGAATCGGTGCGTCCTCACGTTCTCTGGCTTTCTTCATGCTCATCCCCTCTCAGCCTCCATCTGTACCACCGCGCACCTACCCTGCACCACCTCCTTCTAATCTCCCCAACCTCCTAGTTGGCGTCGTCCGATTGTTCACCTGGTTGACCGGCGCCTCTGCATTTGCCCTTTTCGTATACTACGTACGAAGTTGCTTCAGTCGCGCCTGCAGTCAATACTCATATAGAATTCTTCCAGAGGTTTCTTCTTCCACGACTTACTCGGTCTTACCAGGCTCGCCTCGCTCTCCGGAAGCACCAATCCGCACTTGTTGCCCGCCTTGCGGAGTTCGCTTCTGCCCTCAAGGCAACCCAAGCCGAATCGTACAAGGACCTGCCTCGAACACTCCCCGTATACGAGGACCCTCGGTATTCACAATGTCATACTATAGATGAGCTTCTATCGCACGGAGAGAGCTCCCGAGAGGAACCCATCCAGCGCGGTGCAGACATCTCAGACGTCACCATCCTCCGTTGTGCACTGGAGGAACTCGGTCTCTCAAAGACGGATGGCACGTCCACCGAGGAACTTTTCCGACATCTTGAAGCTAAACTTCCGTGGCTAGCCCGCGAGGAGGGTGCAGCTCGCCAGGTCTGCTCTGGTTTGCGCCGTCTATTGTACGTCATCGTTTGACTCCCAGTTTCTGAACAGAGCGACCTTTGGAGTCAGCTTGATACTTGTCCGTTGTTTGTGTCCTCTTTGCCCAAACCGGACACAGCCAGCCCTCTGCCGCTAGATCACCCGTCACGACTCCTTTGGAAGTACTCCCCTCCCCTGCTTCCCTCTACACCGCCGTTACTCACGAGTCTGGAAAACTTGCAAGCAGCTTTGCCCCGCCGCCAGGAAGCCGCACCTGTAGGCTCTGGTGATCCACCACCGATGTCTGCTCGCCAGCGAACCCTTCAAGCACTTGCCGACTTCACTGGGTACATCACAACACAGACATATTCACTCAGCATACCCTCGATACGAGGTACAAGTGACGTTGTGTCTGATGTAAATCCCATCGAAGATGAACTCCGTCGCGAAATCAGAGCACTGAAGGGCCTCGTTTTGAACAGGCGGACATTCCTCCCACCTGGTGCTCGATTATCTGGATCTGGCGGTGCTAGTGATCCTCCCCAGTCCTCTGAGGCGTAGCTTGTAGCTGGAACATCCGTCGTACTGAATTAATTCATTCATGGTCACAGGTTGCGTGAGATCTTGGCGTGCCAAGTGCCACTTCAACCGATATTTACGCCCTGTAAACTGGCTGTCGCAGCGGAACATGCGTGGTGTTCGACTGTGATATAGAGTGGAGTATACGATATAATAATAGGTGTGAATGGATGATCGAGTTGCATGTTGCAATCCTCCCCAATCCGACACTCTTTGCATGTTGAGAGGTCGTCGTCCTGCGACGTTCTTCAACATTGGCCAAGGAATCGGTTCTTAGGAAAAGGTTGGCCATAATCCCCCTTCCACGTCGTGAGGTTGGGATTGGTATACGCTTCGACATGTCTGAAAATACCTCTGGTCATCCGACACGCCATGAACGAGCCAAGGAGACAGACGTATTAATGTACTCAGCAGTAGGGAAGCCTTTTGGATCGCATCCAATATTGCGCGCATGCGAAGGCTGGTACACTCGTATGTAGTCAACTCTCATATGAGCCGGGAGTGGGAGGTGGTCGAGATCAACCACTCCGAAGTTGGTCGACATGCCCAAATTCACTATGATGTACTTTTCAAGTAGTTCGTGAGTTTGTTCGACCAGCAAGTACAACGAAACATACCATTGGCTCCTGAGAAATGGGCCGGTTCGAGATTTGGGCGGCACTGTCGGCAGCCATGCCAGCTACGTTGAGCGTCCAAGCGACCTTGTTGTCGGATATCCAAGTGATGTACTGTAAATTACGTCAGTCCAGCTTTGCCAGCCACCGGTTCATGTCTGCCTCACCGCATTGTCGAATCCTGGGACGTACTATGATGGTCGTCGGTCGCGTGTTAATAGTGATCTCTGGATGGAGATACGACCAACCTCAAAGCCATATATCGAGTAGCAGCCGGCCTCACCCTCGTAGCACAACTGATTCGTCTCGGTCACCACTGATGTCGCTTGCTGCAACACTGATCCGATATATGTATTCTGAGCACTGATGGACGGATTAGCAATCACCTCGTTCGCTGATGTGTTTTTCCAGATGTAACCCGCGTCGAAGGGCTGCGTTCGAAAAAATGCTCAGTTGGACTTTGTCCCGAGGATCGGAAAACCACTAACCGCCCATTGAGCAGATTGCGATACCTGGGCCTTCAGAGGGGTTCCTGTAATCTACACATCAAGGATGTGAGCCTCACAACGGGTTTCCAAAGGAACAGTTGCACACCTGCGCCTCAAATATATCTATCTCAGGCGCTGCACGACCGACAAACGTGCCATCCGAATGCTTCGGGCCGGGATGAGGCTCGCCTGGACACGTGCACCGAGATAGCCGTTGACCTGGGAGGTAGGACAGCACGCCACCTTTACCAGAATCACCACCTTCGGTGGCTGCCGTTGGATGACCGTTGACAGACTGGTTTGCGACTGTGCCAATGTCACATGCATCATAAGTGTATGGCCACTGAGCGGAAGTTGATTACGAGGGCAGACGGGGCAGCGGTGGGGTCTTACCATGCCTTCCAAGCTGGCACCATAACCAGCCCTGCCAAGGTTCCCGAGGGTCCATATTGCGGGCCAAAATCCTCGCGTGGAATTCGTTTCCCTGAACAACGTCTTCCCATGGGGAACAGCTTACCGACGATATTGTTGACACCTGGAAGCGATACGTTCGCCTCGATGTACCCGCCCGTAAAACAAAACTTGTTCCTAGGACAGGTCATGCATGGAACGTCATGTGAAGAGAAACCGTACCAGGTGGACATCATCCCTGAAATTACATCAACGCTAGGTGGCTGAGCACGGCATGAGCTGACATACCCCCTTGATAGTTCAAATTGTGCGATTGCTTCTGGGACAATGTCACTGCTAGACTGCCGTCTCGAGTGGTGATGGCTTCCGGACTATACCATTCCAAATTGTTTGTTTCCTGAGCCGGAGGTTGGACACACAAGCGGCGACAGAAGAGATACGGTGCCTACCCAATAATGTAGGTCGACGGCTTCCCAATAGGGGTCGTCGCCAGGCCAGAAGGTTCTACCGGGAACGTTGAACTCGTCCGAGAAGACCAGCGCCATCTCGGGTCCCCCATTCCAGGATGGCTTAGTGTAAGCGTCCTTTGGGGTGTCAGCGTCGATGAGAGCCCAACCTCCCGTCATGACTGGGATCTGATTATTTGGGGGAGTTGACGTCCACGAGCAAGTGCGTCCTCATAGGCGTACCTGGCCAGTTGCGTTGATGCCGCCCAGACCAAAAGCACCGTTGTTCGACATCGACTCGGTAGTAAAATATGTGATTATAGGGTATCCGGCACTGGCAGGGATGCCAATGGATAAGCGGACAGAAAAAGAAACGGACTGCTCACAAGAGCGCGAGGAGGGACGCAATGACGAGAAGGAGGCAACCGACGTTGACAACGCCACGGTCCGCGAAACAGGGCCAGGTCCTCGGATCCACCGCGTCTGGGCTATGCAGATCATCATCGGGCTCCTTTACGTCTGCATACAAGCTAGACCCCCAGTCATGTGGGTTGGGGGGGAGGTTGAACTAGGCGGGGTAAGGAGGACGTAGAAAGGGAGGACGACGGCGCACGGGACTGGATATGTTTAGTATGCCTGAATTTGGCCTGGCAGGATATGGAGACTCCTGTGACTGGCGCTGGTGAACAACGACGGAGAAGACGGAGGGGCGACGGACAGAGATGCTGGCCAAGCTTTGGACTCTGCTCTGTGGGGTGAGGCCACGGGGGGTGGGCAGCAACTTGGACCTCGAGGAGTGGGAGGAGGAGGGCTCCGCCTGGGATGGCGGCATGGCTCTGGGAGGGGGAGCAGACGATCATGGTGCGCCTTTATGTGCCCGGGCAGGATGTAAGGCGCGGATGATGCAATGGCCCTTTCAAACTCCGCGCGCGTTGCAGAGGAGTCTACACCTCGACGCAGATTTCCTTTTCTGGAAATACAGGCGGATCTGCCCGCCATGGCGCGATGCAGGCTGCACCCAGCCATGCTCGCCCAGCTTGAAAGTGAGTGTGGGCGTGACCCGGGAACAAGCCTTCTTGGCAACCCACCTCAAACAAGCGTCGGTTCGGACGGCTTGCGCATTCATGCCAACGTTTCAGAGACCCGTGCATTGGCATCCCTTGGCGCGCTGTTTCTGCGCACCATGGGAACGCTGCACTCCGTTCCACCCGCTTCGGATGGAATCCGAGTTGACATGGTACTTGGAGTCCGCCGCTTGATCGAGAAAGGCATTCGCACTTTGGAACCTTGTCCGGGTGAACCAAAGTGATGCCCGACCAGGACCAACCACGAGACGACGGTTCGACGCACCTCACTTGGGTACCCAGTGACGTGCAAGCTGTCAAAGCAACCCCCACCGATGCCGTTCTAGACGCGCACGACGGCAGCCCCTGCGCGCGTCCAGAGATAGTACATTTTCGAGTCGATCGCCGACTCCATAGACGTAGCCGGTGACGTTTAAGCATTCCGGGTTACATAGGAAACTCTGCAGTCCCATGTCGGCGATGACCATAATGTCACGAACAGTTTGCATTTGAAACACAGGCGCGTGGCGGTTGCTTCGGGCACGGGGTTAGTGTCAGAAACTAACCGTCAAGCCCTAAATATGGTCTCATACGCAACCTTGAAGTTGAGTGGTTGGAACGGACCACACCGTCAAAGGCCAGTACATTCGCTGGCACAAGATACTGTTCATCGTCAAAGCCAAAGCCGGCGATGATGCATGATGCCCAAACGGGAATGTGCTACTGGATTCTGCATGGAGATCTGTGCGCGTGCGTCTCGTACCCCAACTACATGTGCGAATGGGTCAGGTTTGCCCATGTTGCCGCACCTACCTCCTCAAGGACGCTACTCAGCGCATTCGTGTCCCTGTCCCGGCCCTGTGCAGATCTTGGATTCGATTTTCAGCAGAGCGATGAGACGGCAAGGAAATCCGCCAAAAGGGAAACGCACGGCAAGAACGTGAAGGACCCCTCCAGGAGGGTAATAGAAGACGGCAAGCAAGAAACCCGAGAACGGGACAGGAGTCGTCAAGGACAATTAAAACTACTAAAGCGATGGCAATGGATGCGTGCCGCGGATAGATGACGTGGCGAGCAGCACACGCCGTCGCACAAAACAAAGGTTCCTCAAAGGGCTACGAATGACACACGTCGCACATACTTGGACCGTTCACACCGCGTACGAAGTGCCCCAAGCGAGCAGTTGAGCAGCCGAACCTACCGCAACCATCGCCGAGGAAAAGTGAGCTAGAAGTGTCAGCATGAAGACTGACAATCGATTTCCCCGAGTAACTTTGTTACGCGTCCATGCGATGCACTTGTCATTCTTGTGGTGGTACACTCGACGCCTGGGCGAGAAGAGCAGTGGTCCGCTAAAGCTGAGGTGCGTGCGAAAAAAGCGCGGTGATCACGCAAAAGTGCCGATCGCATAGCCTGTATGTCATTAATGGATCTCCCCATGAGCGACCGTGTCGACGTGGACATGGTGGCCAAAGTTCTCCAGCAAACCGTGTTCAGTCCGTCGTCTTGGAAGCCACACATTTCACACACTGACTTTGCGTTCAGGTCCATTTTTTACATTCCTTGTTCCTGTGTTTTACCTTTTCCATGCTCGAGGGGCATTGACCCCCGCTGTCATCAATTCTGCGTGTTACTGTGGTGTTGTTTGCTCCCTCCGTGAGTAGAATATATCCCATTCGCACTCATTCCGCTGACGTTCATACCAGGGCTATTGAGCTGGCTCTCGACCCTGTACAGAAATCGAGCAAATGTCTTATCTGCACACAAACCTCTTGACTGGAGTGAGCAGGTTGTGCTCATCACCGGGGGTACGTGTCAACGATTTGTGGACCTTCAGGGATTGAGTACCATGGACAGGTTCGTCGGGAATGGGTCAATTATTGGCGAATACGCTCGCGGTACGCAATGCGAACGTGGTAGTTCTCGACATAAAGCCTATCGAATCTGGAAACTGTACGCACTGTTTGTTGATTGCTTGCTAGCCGGACACTCAATGTGTGCTCTAGATAACGTCACGTACTACAAATGTGATGTTTCCAAGTGGGAAGAAGTAGAGGCAGTTTCTAAAAGGGTTATCGCAGAGGTCAGTCCGCTATCTGGAGTTTCGAGGCCTCTGGATTCACAAGTTCATCCTAGGTTGGCCACCCGACCGTGCTTGTCAATAACGCCGGTGTGGTTCAAGGGAAGCTAATCGTCGACCTCGACCCCCTGGACACATATCAGTGCGAAGCTTATTACGGGCCGCGTTCCGTCTACTCAATAATCACGCAGAACTTTCGGCGTGAATACCATATCTCACTTCTGGACTTTGAAAGCTTTCTTGCCCAAGATGATCAAGAGGAATAGTGGCCATATTGTACGAAACAAGCTTCCCGATGGTTTTTGATTGCCATTCACGCATTTTCAGGTTACCGTGTCATCTGTCTTGGGTTTCGTAGGTAGCGCCCGAATGAGTAATTTCGTCCGACCATTCAATGTCTTGCGGTCGCTGATTGTTATTAGCGGATTACTGTGCTTCCAAGGCTGCTCTGGTAACTATGCACGAATCGCTTCGCTATGAATTAGACAATGCGTACGCCCTTTCTCTCTCTGGGTAGACATCTACCAAATTTCGTCGTTTTTCAGATACCATTCTTCTGGGATCCGCACGACGCTCGTCTGTCCGGGTCACGTTCACACACCCCTTTTCTCGACCGCGACGTTTCCGAGCAACTCCCTCTACCAGTTCTTCTTTCCTTCTCTGGCTCCAGTGACAGTAGTGAAGGCGATCGTCGCTGCTCTGGATTCGCAGGAATCTCGAACGTTGCATCTGCCAATTTATACATACTCGGCGTTGATCATGAGGTTACTTCCAAGCTTCCTTCGTGACCTCGCACAAAAGGCGAGCCTTGACCTCGATCGCGTGAATGTGTTGCTGGACCCTCTGACGTGCCTGCCGTGTAGCTCACCCGTGCCGACTTCATCATGGATGGGTTTACAAAGGTGACTGCTGTCAGGGAGGACGAAGCGAGCTCATCGGAAAGCAAGAAAGTGGCTTGACCGTACCTCTGACCATCTCGGACTCTCGTTTGTTTTTGAATTGAAGCGGCCCTTTTGGAGCGTTCCTCCGGACGTGCTGGAGTACCATCAGATGCCATCTTTGAGAGTCTAGAATGTCCCCCAGGGAATTCAAGCATGTGAATGAAGCGAACGAGGGCGTTCAGAAGTAGAGTAACCCCGAGCGACGGAGCATCCTGGTATGAGCATCCGACAGCGGGCGCCCCTGCTTTGCTCATTCATACGACCGGGAAGGGGTGACGACGCGCTAAAGTACCGACCTGGAAGTGAGCGCACCATGCCTTGCGCAAATCGGAAGCCCTGTAGGGCGACACATGAACGGTGCACAAACGAAACAAAACCCCGAATTCAAAGTGCAGGATCACCGCCGTCTGGTCACACTATTCCCTCGATGTCCATTCCAAGTTCACGCATGGGGTGCATGAGCCATCTGGAACGCCCACACTTCAAGTTCAAGGTATTCCATTGTGAATCAATGCCAGTGCGTAATGATGCAATTTTGATGAGCATGAAAGCGAGCTGAAAAGTGGAAAATGGGGCAAGAGAGCGTGCAAGAAATAAACGGGTATTTGGGTCCAAAAGATGATAATATGAGATGGCATCGGACATGTAACAACCCCCTCCAAAGGGGGCAGTTTTTAGCAAGAGGGGATAATCTCAGCACGACTTGAGGAGATCGCGGGCACGAATGGCATGCATTTCTGCGACCTATGTGATCATTGGTGGATTGGAAAAAAAAGGCTGCCCGAGAGGAGTACTCACGAGGAGATTGGCAGTCTTGAATGTGGAACTGTACATGTGGTTGATCCCGTTTTCCTCGAGAACCCGCGAGTAACGACTGACGAGACCGTACTTGTCTACGAGCCGGACAGTACGGTGTGTCGTTTAGCATGCATGCGTGTGCAGGGCGCCATGTACTCACCTAAACCAAAGCGACGTAGATCGATTTGAAGACACTTCAAGGTTCCACCTCCTGAGAGAGCATCGTCGCCCAGGTCTTGGTCGGAATCGGAGTCGGAATTGGCGGCGTGCTCATCGAGAGCATCCAGTTCGCCTGCACAAATGAGCATGTCCCTCTCCCCAGATGGAAATAGCGCGGCAAGAAGGGACACATCCGTTGTCAACGAGGAGCCTTCGGATGTTCGGGTAAAGCTGAAAAATGGTACCCTGGAATGCGCGCCATTAGTTTGCCTGTCCTCGGGCGAAGAGACATCACTCGGGCCGTGATGTACTGTGAGCTCCACGGGAGAGAGTCTTGGCACGTGTGAGACAAGGTGTTTAGCGGTAGTCTTGAAAGAGGGTGTGAATGACGGAAATGCACGAGGGATGTTGGGGAACGAGCGGGAGCCTGCCAGAGGCGATGTAGAGGGTGGATCTCTGCGGGGAGAGTGAGAGACATAACCGTCGTCATCCTCACTCGAGGATGAGACGGAATCAGTGGAATCAGAACTTCTCGGTGGCCAAGATAGGAAAGAAGGGATTGTAATTTCAGCGAGTTTTTCACGGGTGGACATCTTTGACGTCCTATCGCTACACTTGGACCCGCGCAAGAGATGCGACTCTTTGAGGGGGATGAGGTCTGGAAATGCCACCAGCTTAACAATTTTGAGCGACCAGCTGTCGACGCTCTCGTCAGCCAGGCCAAGGCATGCAAGTTTGGAGGGTAGAATGGTAACGTCTGTGGACGAGGGTGAATGGGATTTTTCGCGTGATGGAAGACAATGGGGTGGTGATCGGCAAGCCCCGCTAGTCTCTGTGTCGTTATTTGGCGCGCAACGCAAAGGGCTTGATATTGGAGCGTCAACGCTGTTCCGAGTCCGGGTCAAAACAGCGCCTGACTCGGAAATAAAGTATGGGCCAATGTCACTGATCTGGAATACATCGGATAGGACTGGTGACAGGAGGGGGGATACGACTCTGGACGCGAACAATTCCGGATCAGAGGAATACAGGTCGAATCCGGCAGCCCCAAGCAGCGACATGACCTCCCGTAGTCTGGACTCCTTGACCTGAAAACAAGAGAGTGAGATGCACGGACCATGATCAGCCGCGTGGTGTCGTACGAGAATGAAGTCGCTCATGTACGAGGAGTGGTACAGGATAGATATTCCTGCTGCGGCTAGTGGGGCAGACAGTTCGTGCACTCTGGCACCCGAGTTGTCTGCTCGCCGTTGAGACGGCGAGGAGGACCAAGGGAGTGAGGCGCACCGAATTGATCGGAATGAGAGTCAAGCTGAAGGACTCTCCACTTTTCGTAGGAACATTCGACGCGGTCATGGTCGTGGATGGGACGCTTGCGAGCAGACGCAGAAGTGGAGCGAGATCGCAGTCTGGTCCTGTCGTGCCTAGCTATGAGCTCAAAGTCCGCGAGGGTGCTGTGCTCTGCGAAAAGACTGAGCTCGATCTCATTGCAGGTGATGTTGAGGAAGGTGGGGCTGGGCCGGAGGATCTGTCTGAGGACGGGGTGAGAGAGCTGGGAGAGACGGGCGCGGGGGATGTGGACGAGGGAGAGGGAGACGGGGAGGAGGGAGATGGTGGCGTTGGACGGGCCGGGGACTGCCATGAGGATACGGGGAAGGGGACGAGCGAGTATTTACCTGTCAGACGCGTCTTACGTAGGAGACGGCTTATCTTTAGGTACGGCCAGCAACAAGGCAGGGCACTCGCCGGAGTGGCGTGCCATTATGCACGCATCACGACGCTGAGGATACATACGACGGCTACATGCGGCTGGGGACGTACTCGAGCGGATGCAGGGGCTATGTACATTTGCTAGCGATGAATGTCGGATCCACTTGCAACACGGGTGAGAGAGGACAACAGCAATAACGAATAAATAGTCCCTAATGTAACACGGTCGTGGGGAGCAACAAGCACGATGGTTCACCGCACGCGGTGGGTCCGTCGTGGGAGTGGCTTGGGGCTACTCGCTGAATGCGGACGTCGCGATAAGGCGGGCGTGCGAGAGGGCGGAGCGGGTCGCTGGCGGAGTTGATAGCGATTTGGAGCAGGCATTGTGCCTGCAATCCCACGGCCGCGACGCTTGCGGGTGCGGGGATCTGCCTGCAGCTCCCTGTTTGGGGATGGGCCGGTCAGGGGCACGGGCGGTGCATTCTGCGAACACGGAGGCAGGGACGAGCGCGGGTCCAGTGCGAATGCGGCATAGATGGCGGGACGAAACGACGGGGGCTGCGATCCTGTGTCGGTCTGCAGGGGGATCGAGCTGGCGTCGTGGACATGCACGACGAACGGGAATGGGGGATGTGGTGATGCGCGATGCGAGCACGGCGGTGTCGAGGGCGATGCTGGTTGGATGGTCATGGCGGAGGATCGCGTGAGGGGGGGCAGCGCCAGGATGGAGCAGAGTCGTGCGACGGTGCGGGTGTGCTGACCGGGCTGCTCCAGGAGCGGCTCGGTCGGGCTGCGCTCCAGGGGGCGCGGTTTCTTGGGCGGTGCGCTGCCCACGTCGTCGTCGCCGTGGGGGCGCTTGGGGGCTGCTGGCTGGGCCTGGCGGGGGACGCGGGGGACGGGTACGATGGCAGGGAGGGTGTTCTCGTACGCAAAGTCTCTCACTTTGATGCCCAGGGCGACGAGGTGCTCGGGCGGGGGCTGCTCGCACATGTCGCGTGTGTGGTAGGACTCGGAGTAGAGGTGTGACATGTGACAGCGTGACGGTGCCCTTTTGTTGCTGTGACCGATGCTGCAGCGACTGTGGAGGCCGACGCTGGCTGCCACCGTGCTCGTGGGCGCGCCTGCCCTCGTCTACTACCGCCAGCGCAGGTCCCAGTCGTTCGAGCTCCCCGTCAAGACACCCGGCCCCGATGGCACCCCCGTCGTGACCACCATGTCCTTTCCCCTCCTCCCCCTCGCCGCCGTCGATGCCCGCCTCGCTGCCAACGCAAAATCAGACTCGATCCCCCGTCCGGATGGCACCACCTGGCGGTACAGCACCGCGTCCGTGGCAGCCAACGACCCCCTCGAGGATGCCCATGCAGAGACTATCGTGGCGCGTGAGCCGTCCGACCCCAACGCGCCCGGCGACTGGCTCTTCTTCACCGTCATGGACGGCCACAGCGGCCCGCATACATCCCGTCTTCTCTCCAAGACACTGATCAACGCAGTTTTGTTGCAGCTTTCCTCCCTCATTCACGGATCCCCCTCGTCCAAGCCCGCCCCCCAGGACACCAAGTCGGTCTCCCTCGCAATACAAACCGCTTTCACCAGACTCGACGAAGAGCTCATTAATGCGCCATTGAAGGTCCTCGCCAGCAGCTTAGACAAGCAGTCCCTCGACAAGAACATCGTCCCCGACCTGAGCAAACATCCGCTTGCCCTGCCGCTCATGCTTCCCGCGGTCTCTGGTACGTTGGCGCATCGCTTGCCCATCTTTTGCGCTCAGATCCGCTACAGGCAGTTGTGCTTTGATGGCCGTCTTTGACACTGCTCAACGTGACTTGTACGTCGCGTGCTCTGGAGACAGCCGAGCAGTCGCAGGCATCTGGGAGGAATCCACCGACGGCATCGGTTCGTGGAAGGTCGAGGTGTTGAGCGAGGACCAAACGGGCCGGAACCCAAACGAACTGAAAAGGTTGCGTGCGCTGACCACCTGCTCGATTCGATCCACCTGATCGTTCGCTAGGATGCAGTCAGAGCACCCCCAAGACGAAGCTGAAAACGTCATTCGTGCCGGGCGTGTTCTTGGCGGTCTTGAACCTACAAGAGCGTTTGGAGATGCTCGCTACAAGTGGCCGCGCCAAGTTCAGGAGGCGTGAGCACCACTCACCGCTCCCCCAGTCCCTACTCACTGACAATCACGGTCCCCGACAGTTTGAATCAGGCATTCATGGTTGGCAACAACCAACCGCTGCGACCTGCCCCAGCATCACTGAAGACACCGCCTTACGTTACCGCAACGCCCGTTGTTACCCACCACAAGTTTTCGTTTGACAACTCCCCCGGCGTTCCGGCCCGTCGTGGCACCCGTTTCCTTGTGCTCGCCACCGATGGCCTTTGGGATAAGCTGAGCTCGGAAGAAGTGGTCGCCCTCGTCGGCGGACATCTGAACGGTCTAAGAGGACAGGTTCTCAAGTCACAGCTCCAGACGGTGGTTCCCACATCATCCGGGTCCCCGACTGTCGAAGGCAAGGAAAAAACACGGGGGAATGTCGATGGTTCCTGGTTCTTTGGAGATGAGGACCTGGCCGTCCACCTCATCCGGAACGCGTTTGGAGGAGGCGACGTGTCTGCGCTCCGAAAATTGATGAGCATCCCTTCGCCCCATGCGCGCCGGTATCGCGATGACACCACTGTTTCCGTAGTCTGGTGGGACGAACAAGATGGCAGCACCAAGACTACCGAATTCAAGGCGAAGCTATAGACACCTCCATTCGTTACTGCGTTCCGTACAATGAGCCAACGATGTGCGTGTGCAGAGTGGTAATAATTAGGACAGCAAATGCACAATACAGCAAGTAGTACATGACTATATAATCATCCTCTTCCGCTTGCCGTACTGCTTTATTCTGCGACGGAAGTCGGTATTATTCCCAGAGAGACGAGAGTAGGGATTCATAGCGCCACCACCAAACGAAGACTTTCTACGCTGCCCATGCGGTGAGAGTTTGGTGGAGGGACTCGATATAGGTGACGTTGCATGACGCTTAGACGACGACCCGGGATCCTCTTCGCCGCCAAACGGTGATTTACGTTTCCTTTCGTTCTTTGTGTGTGATGCATAAAAACTGCTAGGATCAATCCCGCTGGAACGACGGGTATCTGAGGATGGCACAGGTGTTTGAACAGTGGGCGCGTGTTCAGAGGATGAAGGAGATTGGGGTGAGTCAGTAGAAGGTGGAAGTGGAGGGGATGATTCGAGGCTCGTCACCACTTTTGTTTCCCGCTGGGGAGAGTCCGATGAACTGTCAAGGCCATCGTCTTCGTCGTACTGGGCAAGACTGGTGAGCGCAGGGCTTGGTTTGGTCGATATGGCAGCAATTTTCTTTCGTAAGCTGGTGGCCTGGGGGTCAGGGACGGGAGTCTTGGGGCCCGATTGCTTGTCGCCGACGTTGTCAGGTATAGGTGAAGGGAGTAGGGGACCGATGAAGGGTCGGCTAGCCTTCACACCGACATCCTCTTCGTCTAGTTCTGCGTTCTTCCGCTTCTTCATACCGCCAACGACGGTGCTCTTGGCACCACCGACGACTGGGCTGGAGCGGCTGATGGCTCCCTCGAGCGACTGTCCCCTGTCACGCATATAAAATAAAATATATGCGCTCTTCATACTGACAGGGGTGCCATGATGAAGGGAGACCAAGTCATCGTTCATTTCGTACCATCGTCCATTCGCCGCTTTGACGTGAGCAAAGTAGTGGCCTGAATTTGGCCCACCCCCGGCGTGGCAGATGATGCCATATAGTGAGTAGGACGGCCCGTGTTGCCCTTCGCTCATCGCAGGTTGGAGCACCAATCGCTCGTCGTAGTGAACGGGATGGCCAATTTTTCGGCCAAGCGGTGAGAAGCGTTTTAAATGTATCGTTAGCACAGCAGGAGCATCGTGGACGGTGAAACGCTTCTCAGCCACGACAGCTTTCTTGCACCTGCAAGCAAGTCCGTGAGCAAAATGCCCTGCCACAGATACCCGGATTGCTCACCTCTCGCACTTGTACTTATCCGAGCCTCTCAGGCAATCCACTGCGACGAACTTTTTGAGCGCATCCTTTAGCGTTGACGACCCATATATGTCCAGGCTTATGTCTAGCATGCTGTCGAAAGTGTCACTGTTAAAATTGCATTCTCGGCAAGTTATCCGGGATCGCAATCGGCCGCCGAAAATTCTGTGCACCCATGTCGTCTCCGCCAACTTATGGTCGACTTTTCTAGATGACCGGTGAGGGACGTGGAACCAGAAATGTAGAAGAGGCGTACTGAGGGTGCCCAGCCAAGCATGACTTTTGCAATGCGTCGACAGCGTAGCGGAGGAACTCGTGTGAATCCTCTTGCCGCCCTTTGCGCATATGCTTGGCGATGACTAACCATTCTTTTAGTCAGAGATGACACGGACGTGCGGTCAGTACTTGCGTTGTAGTTTGGACGTGATTTGATATGGCGTGAACGAATGCGGCTTGTGGTACGAGTCCATCATTACCTGGCGGAGGTTACATGCCATGCAAAATCCGCTCTTGACTCTGCCTGGGCAATAGCGACGAGATAAAAGTGCCGCCGAGGGAACAAAATGCGGTGATGCACGCACAAGGGTCTGCTTTGGAGTGTGCATGCAAAACACGGAGTAGAGGGGGTGTATGGAGGAGGCACTGCAATGCACTGTTCAAGAAGCATGTGTTCCCAATATTATGGAGCCCACTCCCAACACTGTGGCCTGAGGGCCAAGTGAAATCGAGTATACCATTATGCAGGGAGTGGTTCACGCTCTGAGCTATGGACGGGGAGGTCTTCTGAAGGCCATGGCGCGGCGTAGATGGCGTCTTTGGTTGATCCACGGAGCCCTAGGAATGACTCGTGATATGAGACGGGATGGCGAGTTTTGGATCGCTCACCTTGCTGGCTTTGGGTGTTCCGTTGATGGGATCGTACTTGCCTTCGGCGACTGCGAGCACACCAGATGATGATCCCTCCACGAACTCGACAGGAGGAGGGAGGAGGCTGTTGAACGCGTCGATGTCTTTGGACGGTTTAAGCTGCGCTTGATCGTCCGGCAGAAGCTGGGAAGAGAACGGCGCAGCAGGATACAAAGGTGATGCCAACATACTGTATCCGCCCAGGCGGGAGCTGCGGGGGTGGCCGCGCCTCTGGAGATGTTTGCCGACGAGACGGAGGGAAGCAGCCAGACTGCAGCGCGCTGTCAAGCCTAAATCTTGCAATGTGAAGCGGACTTGTCCTTTGTTTGGCCGCACTCAACAAAGTCGTTGGATGCCTCTCCGTCGTCCCATGTGCTTGTGAGCGCATGCTGGCCGGCCACCGTCCCCTCTTACTGCCTCTGCATGTTCCAGTATCGCACAAATCGCCCACGGATCGAGTAGCATGTTTGTCTTTGATACGAAACATCAAGCAATGCGAGTTCAGAGTTACTGGTGCATCCTGCTGCGGACATTTCATGACGAGTGAATGCTACAGTAGCTCACGATGCAATTATGACACTGCTTCGAGTCAGGGAATGATGGTATATCCTTGTGCGACTAGGTAATTAAGCGGTCGCGTGAGTAGTCCAGATAGAGCAGTGTGCACTGGTAAGAAATGTACGAGCTAAAAGAGTGGACTATGACTATGGTCATTCGGAGGGTCCTATGGAAGTGAAGCTGGTCCGGTTCTATCGTGAATCAGTTGGTATTGTACAGAAATGATTCTTGTGATGCGTTGTTCGCCAGCGACAGCGATAGCGCGTCATCGTCAAAGTCGCTCGTATACAGAGCTGAATACGTTGACGATGGGGATGACGACGATGACTGGGATACATCAACGTTCAGGAACACCGGAAGACTCAAAGGAGAGGCAGTGAAAAGCGGGTAGTCGGCCACTGTGGAAAATATGCCGTCGAAACAAGAGAGATCATCGAGGCCGCTAGGCAGGTAGGGATAGTCATTGTGTGGAATGCCTGGATCGATGTTCACGGTCGGATCGAGCGCCGGGAAGATGGCATCATCTGCGGGTGGCAAGTGGACCCAGCGACAGTCAAAGGGGTGGTTACCCGGCCATTCGTTCATAAAACCACTCGTCTCGCTGCTACTAGCCATGGTATAGTGTCCAGGGCCTTTCGAATGATTAGTAAGGAACTCGCAGAGCAAAGCCTTCACTTACTGTCGCTAAGAAGGGAGGGGGACACGCTCCGAGACTGTACGCTGTGATGACTCTCATTTGCCAGTTCGGGGGACGCCGGGTAGGGTGGTGCAGGAATCCTTCCATCGCTCTGTAAAAAGATGGCATTGAGATCAAGCGAGCTGGGATCAAGCCCGTGTTTCCGTAAATGTGCTACGAAGGCGGACCGCCGTTTGATTCTAGCGAACGATTCAGAATTATAGATTGGAATGAATTTGAGAGCTACGCTAACCTCGTTCTGCAGTCGGCGACAGTGCACCTGTATGCACCTTCGCGCCTGTGAGTCTCTTTCCTATGTCGAGCGCGCGAAGAAGGGTCTCCGAAAGCCTTGGTGCAGGTACCGATGCCACAAATGTGGGGCTTGGCCCTGGAGCTAGCTCCCCATCAGTATGACAGAGGAAGGCATCGGTGCTAAACCTCGTACTGGACGTTCCGATGCGTTTTAAGACCCGAGTACTGTGCAAAGCGCTTTCCGCAGGTTTCGCAGATGTGGGGTCTAGAAGGGATGTCAATCGGCAGGAGGAATTAAACGTTATAATACGACCTACTTGATACCAGTGTGTAGCAACTCATGTCGAGTAAGATCGCCTTTGCGCGTGAAGGTCTTAGAGCAGGATGCACAGCTCCACTGTCAAGGAAGGAAGTTGGACATCATCTTCGTTGAAAGACAGCGATGGGACCCTTACGAGCGACATGACCACACAATCAAAAGTTTGTTGATGAAGGGGATGAAGGGTATAAGACGAAGTCCCGCAACGTCGATCAAGGAATGTGAAGGGAATAAATATAAGATTGATTCCCGGGACCGAGTACTTATGTGGGCGGGGATGGCCCCTCAATTGGACCAACTTCGTGCATGTAGAGATGATTCATATTCATTGTTCCGATGCCCAACCTGTGCAGGTGCTTTTAAATATTTCACACTGCGTGAACCCGTTTAGCGGGGCCGAGAAATTTCGGTGCGTCATTTCAGCAAAAACAAAGGCTAGCCACGAGATGAACAATAGGAACGCCGTCGAATATATGGCAATGGGTCAGTGACCTGGCATCCTCGCAACAATACAGGTCTCACCTCGATCATTGTACAAGGGTTACAGTGTGGATCGCAACGCCGAGGCTGCACAGCCATAAGGTTGGGCGCGAAGATCGACCAGCAGTCGCCTCGTCCACCAGCTAGCGATGGTAGACTCTAATGGAGGCACAGTCGTCCCCCGATCGTTGGACTTTGACAGGGACCATGAATCAATGAATTCCTAGGCTATGTCCGTAGATACACTTCGTAAAGTTCCGTTCCATCCAGGGCGCGATAGCGAGGATGTCCTGCAGTGTAAATGACGCAAACTGGGTGTGATCAGTTCCGCCAAGTGATTCCAACCCTTGGAGCTCATGAACGGTGGACCCATGAGGATGGGAAGGGCACAACTGCGCGATAACCCTGCCCGGAAGAAAAAAAAGTGAAAACAAACAACCGGGATAGCTTCATTTTGACATACACCAACCCTCCGATCCATTGCATGCCTTCCTCTAGTAGGGCTTCCGGATGCCACCGCCGATCACCTCCACCAGGAGTATACATTGGATAACTGGCATGAGTATGCGAAGGCATAGGGTGCGAGAGACGACGGTAAGAGGCATTCAACCGTATTGATCCTGTTGGATGAACTGTTACTGGACCGAAAACACAGCGAAAATCAGTACCAATACCCAACACTTCAGAGCCGGATAGGTTTGGATGGCTAACGGAATTGTCCCCATCGATGCTAGCATCTGGCGGTCCGAGCCCCGGTGGACATAAAAGTGTACGGGCATTGCGGTTTACCATAAAAGATGTTCTAGGGCGATCCATAGCACCCAGAGCAAGGATGCGGACATCCATTAATTGAAGGACGACCTAAGAATTCCAGCTACATTAGCTCGTGAAGGATGACGGGGGTGTGGCTAACTCTTATTTGAGTTGGAAAACGAGCAAGGTTGTTCTGGAGTCTGCGTAGTGTAAGTCGGGGCCAGCACTTCGGACTGACACTGTACTGACTTCAATTCGTTGAATATCGCGAGGGGATTGAAGCTTCGGGAGGCAGCCTCCAGCTCGTTCAAGGTATCATTACGGTTGAGAACGACGTACCTGGGGTGTCGGTCCGGAATCAGCAGTTGTAGTGTGGGTCGAAGAATGAAACAATCACTTGGTCCAAGATTCATCGGAAGTGCAAGAAGACCGGCTTCTGTGCCATACACGATAAAGCATCCTGGAGGGACGTTTATGAGGGGGAGTAATACCATCCGTTGAATGAGTGCCAACTTCATGAAGGTTTCTCTCCACGAAAAATCTCTCTTCCACTTGGTCCAACTAGGCAGGAATCTTCTGCGAAAGCATTCTTCCCATTCGGACGACTTCAAATTAGGCAGAGTGCTGTCATACAACAGAAATCCCGGTGATGCAAAAGTAAGAATGTCGATCCAGTTGCGTCGCGGTACGGTTGAACGGACGCTGAGGTGGAACAGCGACTTCTCGTAAGCGCATCGTTGAAGATTGCGCTGTATGGGACGCCTCCACGGATTCAAGGCATCATCAGCTGCAACGGCCCGAAGCCTGCGGGAGAGACAGGAGACCACGACAAGAGAGTCTAGGTCAAGCTCGGAGAGGATCTCTGCCAACAACTCGACTGGTAAAGCCTGCAGAGTGACACATTGTGTACTTGGGTTATATCCGACATCCCCCACTGCCAACGAATGCTCATGGGCCATTTGTAAAGAGATTTGGATAGGGTCGCAGCGAGTTCGTGTGCCGTCGCAGGTGGGATTCGTTTGAAGCGGTCCGTGTCGGACTTGACTGGCAGCGGTACAATCTTACATAATGGTAATACGACCCCATGACAATGGTTGTCCTACTATGAAGAATTGGTCTATATGACTTTATAGTGTTCAAAAAATGCCGACAGCAAAATAAAAAGTCACGGCTCAGATTGATAATGTGTCCCAGCCCATACTTGGCAGGCCATAAGAATAATAAGATTCCAGTTGAAAATGCCAAGGGACCGGTTGGATGACGGTGTCGACCATCAGAAATCCCGAGAGTATTTCCGAGGCCGGGAGTTCAAGACATACCTGACGTATTTCAACACCTGACGGGAAGCCACAAACCATGACATATTTTCAGCGGGTTCCCGGGTACACTGAACCGAGGTGCACCCACGCACCCTGGCAAACTGCCACATCATCTGGGGGAAGTCGAGGAGTGTGGGATCACAAGCCTCAGTAAATGTATGACAGACTGGGTGTAGGTGGCTACTGATGGGGAGGTCTCATACTGGCCATCCACGAGCATCTTGACCGCACCCGCGGCAGTAGAATTTCCAGTTTCTGAGGCGACATTTTGCGAAGGGTCCAAGTTGCTAGTTTGAATGCCCCAAGACGCCACCACTGGCCTGTGCTTGCGCTATAGAGTAAGAGTACGGAGAAATCAGGAGAATGGGCATTATATCGCGAGCGAACGAAATTGTGGAGTACGAGAAAAGCACCCTCCTCGGGGTCGAGTCGGGTGTCAGTGGGTGCGACAACGATCTCACAGCACATGGACGGAATGTGGCGGCCACGGACCAAACGCATCTGACCATCGGAGGATGGGAAGAGAAATGGGTTAGCAGATGGATCAAAAAACGATATGAAACATCAGGCAAAGCACAACGCTCGAGAAAGAGGGGACTTGGGCTGTAAAATCAGTAGTCTGACCGAGGCGTACGTCTTGCGACAGGACTACACGAAAAAAAAAACACCGCGCCCGATGGCACCCGGGTCGTGTGCCTGGTCATGCTATCCCCCAGTTTGAAACAGGGCGACTGGACAAAAAACGAGCACATGAGTCTCGCGGTACACACGACCTACCAAAAAAGGGCTTAATATCACAGGCACGAGTGGCGCAGTCTGCAGATCCAAAGGCGTGTACTATGGCCACCTCGGGCACGAGGACGACGAACCCGGTTATCGTCCCTGCATACCAGATAATGGCCGGACATTCATCTCCCTTCATTGATCTCAGGTCGGTTGTCCTGTTCAACCACGGGTCCGGCGGCATCCACGTTCTTTCTGTGCAAAAATAGGTCACGCATGGCCACAGCAAGCATAGGGTAGGGACAGGGAACGTCCCTGGATCGATGGATGTAACAAGCAAAGCTCAGGCAAGGGGGACCCTATCGCATGGATGGCACCTGATTGGATTAATCGAAGTAATGGAGAAGAGGTCATGCTTTATGGATGACACGAATGTTGTGTTCACGCTTGAAATTCTGAAACTCTTGTTCTTTCGACTTGATCTGCTCCGTAAGTGAGATTATCACCTTTTTAATCTGGGAACCACGTGTTAGATGGCGTGAGGGCATGGGATAAGGCGGGCTCACTCCGTCGCGGTTCGTCTGCAGTGCTGGGACGACATCCTTGACGGTGCGTTCGACGAGCACACCACCAACCAAACGAAAACATTTCCGATCAGGCTCCTCTTCCAGAGCTTCGTGCAATGTTGAGAGGACCAATCTGATCTGAGCTTGGGTGTGGTTGTGGTACAGCAACCAAAATACGCACGCGTGCTCCTCAGCTTCTTGCTCGAGTTCGCCGATCTTGCCAGCCAAGGTTTGCAAGTCGTTTTGGAAGCGCGAGTACGTTTGTTGTATTTCTGTCCAATGTGTCACGATGAGACGATGGGAGCCAGCCGAGCGCACCCTGGTCGGAAGACTGTTGCGCCCTCGTCTTTGCTTTCGAGGTGGACATGATGACGAGATGGACGCAAGATGATTGGCTGGGAAATATGCGTCACGGAAACGTGACTTTCTGTCACACCTCACTGTTGCTCTCGTCCAAGGATGTCTCTTGCGCGCCCGCGTCTTGGTGTTGGGCTCTCCCATTGTTTGCTGTCTCCGCAGCGTTCTGTCGTGCACCGTTCCGCACCAATTGCCTTGCGAAACATCTCTTCCACCCGCTGCTCCCATGCTGAACCTCTGGATAGACGCAGTGGTCTCGAGGGTCCGCTCAAAATCAGGTCGCCTGCTGCTACGGGTACGTTGACTGCCCAAGACGAGCCGGACAAACACACGGATTCGTACAAGGACGGTCCAAGTGCTATTGACAAGGCGGTCCACCTTTTCTTCTTCACCGAAATCCTCCGAGGTAGGTTGAGGTGGGGAGAGACGTGTGAACGGCGTCGCTGACCAGGGCAGGGATGTGGATCGTCATGGAGAATTTCTTCAGGCCTCCGTACACCATCATGTACCCGTACGAGAAGGGTCCGCTGTCCCCCCGTTTCCGCGGCGAGCATGCTTTGCGGAGGTATCCGAGCGGCGAGGAGCGCTGCATTGGTGTGTTGTTTGGATGGCCAGCATGCTCGTCTCACGCTCCACACAGCGTGCAAGCTCTGTGAGGCGATCTGCCCTGCTCAGGCAATCACGATTGAGAGCGAGGCGCGTCAGGATGGCTCACGTCGGACAACCAAATACGGTCAGATGGCATCGAAATCGCGCCGAGTGCATGTCTGACAAGGTCATCTATAGATATCGACATGACAAAGTGCATCTATTGCGGTTTCTGCCAGGAGGCTTGTCCGGTGGACGCCATTGTCGAGAGTGAGTCCCTGTGTGCCAAGCTTCGTGGCCGGCTGACATGTCTTGTCCCAGCACAAAATCAAGAGTTTTCGACGGAGACGCGCGAAGAGCTCTTGTACAACAAGGAGAAATTGCTGGCCAATGGTGACCGGGCTGAGGCCGAGATCGCAGCCAATCTTCATTGTGAGTCGTTGTCGTTTGCTGCGCGGCACACCAGCTGATTGTCGGGCAGCGGACCATGTGTACCGGTGAGGGGGGGGTTTGATGACGTCGAACGATCCCGCTAGGCCATGTAATTATCGTTGCTTGCCAAGTTCGAGGCGCTATGCCTTTTTTGTTTGACTTGGGTCCGGCGCCGGACTGATTTTCACGGGCGGGATCCGCACTCGCCTGCGTTTCGGAGACGACCGAGCACGGTGGATCCCGTCGGGGCAACGGCCCAATCGGGATGTCCGCATGGCAGTGCCGGCGAGTCGGAGATGGCGCGCTGTCCTGCCGAGGCGCGCACGACGAACCTAAGCTCGACGGCGGCGCGTCGGCGGTGCGCTCGGCAACGGCGGCGACGAGCTAGGCTACGTCATGCGTCTTTCCTGGGGACAGGAGATGCCGAGGGGGCCATGTCAGCGGTGGCTAATTTTAGAGATCTGCGCACACGGTGAGATCTACAGTCTTTTATTGATCCGCTGGTATGCGTTCACCCGTTACGACATGGCCAGCACCCGCCGCGCGCAAGCACCCTGGCACAAGAAATTATAAACGGCAATCCCCGCCGAGTCTCCTAATCCCCAGACGACCCCTCCTCTGCCTCGCCGTACCCTGCGCCAGACGAGGGCATTCCTTCCTGATGCAGTCGCTTTGTCCCCCGCTCGTCCGTGCGATGGCCCCCGCCGTACCTCGGCCCGTCGCCCCCGTCGCCAGTGGGCGACACCGCGTCCTCCTCGCCGTCCACGTCCATCTCGTTGCGAGACCGCTTTCGCGTGAGTTCCAGCGCAGGCCGGTGCTGTTCGGGTGCCATGTATGAGCCACCACGGTCACGGTTACGATGGTGCGGACCGCCGTCTTCGTGGACAAAGTCAATCTCCTCGTTCGAGCCTGGCCGTGGATTCAGCCCCCGCGGCGCATACGGTCTCTGCCGCTCCCGTTCATAGTACAGCGCGTGCGCCTCAGACCGTGGTTGCGCCTCGGCAGAGCCAGAACCAGACCCGGGTGTGTCAGACCGAGACGACCGACCGTACACCCCCGACCCGGCCGACTCGCGAAAGTACGCTGGCTCCTCCCGCAGTCGATAGCCATGGTCCTGATAGTCCCTCTCCGGTCTCGACCTCGGATGCAGCGGGGGCGAGTTTCGCACCGACGCAGAACTCGCGTAGTCACGTGCACCTTCGCGGTCGTAATCATGCTCACGTGGCCATGACCAGTTGCGCTCCTCGTGCTCAAACTCTGGGTGATTCAGGTTGGCAGCAGGCCCGACACGTTGGTGATTATGAACGCGTGGGACTGATCCGCGAGCACCGGTGGGTGATATCATGGTCGAGTGCGGTGACGCGTGCACCATGGAATGTCGCCCGTGCGGGTACCCGTCGCCGCCATGGCTGCCTCGCTCGTGGCCATCGTACCTTCTCGAACGATCTCTCTCGTGGCCCGGAGGGGGACTCTGCATGCCCTGTCCGGAAGAAACCGATTCCGTTGGATGCTGCTGCGGGTGAGGTATTCCCCCCTGCTGGTACCCCTGCGATGCACCCTGTCCCCGGGAGTGTGACGACGAGTGTGGACGCGAGCGGGCGTCGGATCCGTTACTGTGCGAGTAGAGGTGGGGCGCATGAGGCGGAGGTTGCCCGTGGCCCCGGGGATGTTCGGGGTGTGGCACAGGGGCCAGCTGCGAAAGGGGTGGAAGCTGGCGGACGTCATGGCCGGAGGCAGAACCGCGGCGCGACATATGCACAGCAGATGCTGCGTGAGATGGCGGTACCCCTGGCCCGACGGGCCCATCAGATACTTGGCCCTGGCGCCCGTCTGGTCCAGAAGCAACGCGGATGCTGCCAGATGAGTGGACATAGTCCGGCGTGTTGGCGTCGTTCACGTCCACGCTTCGCGATTCGCGGTGTTGGCTCAAACCTGGCACCGGTGCATGTGGAGGGGCCACTCCAGGACCAGCATGCATCGAAGGGAGGGATGCATGGCCGTGAAGGTCCGGCGAAGGAGGCACGGCGGACAGTCGTTCGTACAGTACGCTGATGTCACCATATGAGATGACGGGCAGATGCGAGTGACGATGTACATGTACGCACGCTCTTTCCAACTTCATGCGCTGGATGGATTTTTTGGCCATGAGCACCTTGAACTGGAGCTTGTCGTTGTCCTGCGGGCGGGATGAATGGGAACACGCGCGGAGGCGGAGAACGAGCCCAACGGACCATCTCGATTTCCTTCACTTTTCGCTTCAGCTCCTTGTATTTTGCCTGGTATTTTTCATCTTCGACGCCAGCAGCGATGCCCGTGGCGTACGACTTGTTTTTTTGTCTTGCTGAGGCGGTGACTGAGGGCGGCTGGACGAACATTTGCGAGCTGGGAAGAGCGGAAGGACCTGGGGACTGCTTGTGGGACATGGCGGCAGTGCTTTTGGGCGGCGGCAAAGAGGACGAGTTGGCATCTAACTATTTATGACTCGCCGAAACGCTCGTTGGCGTTGAGTACCGTCTCGGGTCAGGGCGACCGCTCATTCTGACGACGCATCCCGTAGCCCGTGTCAAGCCGTGCCTCGCACGTCTCGTTCCGCGTGCACAACAGTACTGTACGAACAACAAAAGGACCAGAACTGGACGTATGCCTCCTGTCGCGTCATCAAACTCGCAAACGGACGAACGTGCGCAAGCCTTGGACCGGTTTGCTGATGCTGACGAGCTGGGCCACTCCGAGTACCCCGGCGTTCGCAAAAACAATACGTGACGGCATACAAAGGGTTGCCTAGTCCACAGGAACCGTCCGTACAGCCCGCAGGGATTGGACGAGTGGCGTCGGGAACAAGTCTGTCAGTCGAGTGCGGCGAGTGGAGTCGTGTGGCTACCCGCAAGTTTAGGGCAGGCCTCTGAGTAGGTTCCCTCACGCGCGCGCGTCCTCGAAGGTTGCCACCGACACACCAACACATTGACTCGTTCGTCACCACCCGCGAGTGCGTACCGGGTCTGTTTCGCAGCGGACACTGTGCCGGACTGACCATGGGTTGGTGCCTCAGTGTCGATAGAGTACCGACAGTGCGTTGACAAATTCCATGGATCACACCATGCTGACCACTGCGCCACCACCACAGGGATATGCCGCCTCCTGGGGGGTTTGAGGCCGTAAAGTACAGGCGCAACCTTCCTTTTCGCGGACCGAGCGGGCTAGCCATCCTTGGGGCGGTGGGGGCGGTGTGTGCATACGGGTTCTATCGTGTCGGAAAAGGAAATCTGGAACGAAGGTATGTTTGGCACGCCCACTGCGCATATGGCGTGCGCAGGCCGTAGAACGTGGCTTCTCATGGTGCGCTCGTCGCGAAACGTGTCACCTCTGGCGGAGGATCCGGCCGACGTCTTATCAGCTACTTTGGCCCGATTGGGGTGGTGCCCGAATAGGCGCGTTTTCTCAGACCCTGACGCATCGACTTTCCCCTCTAGGGAACTGCAGAGGGAGAAGGTTTGGTCACGCATCCACTTGGTCCCGCTGCTCCTGGCCGAGGGCGATCGGGACGCGTACCGCAGAGAGGCAGCGGCGCTGGAGCGTGAAAGGGTGATCATGAGGGACGTGAAGGACTGGGAGGTGGGTGCGATCCCTGCGCGTGCGCATCGCGCAGAGAAACTGACGTGGCGCTGCGTGCTCAGGCGGGGAAGAGCGTCTACCACGGCCCACGCTATCGGTCGGTGGAGTCGATCGTGGTGCTGTGAATGGGATAGCGCGTCGGTGCAAGCCAGTAAAATATTTTGGTCGAAAATATATATATAAATAATAGGGCACCGCCGCAGATGGCCACTATGTCTATTTGTGCCGGTGGCGGGTGGCGACGTGGAGACAGCACACAATAGGCCCGCTGCGTTGGGTCCGAGTTGCGCATTGGGGAGGTGCATTAGGGCCGGGCGTGGACGAGCTGATCCCAACGACGAGCGCGCTGACGGCCCAGATCTGACTGAGCATGTGCGTGGGTCGCTGGTGTGTCTCTTTGCGGGGTCCTCATTTGGCGATGCCAGCCCGACAGATTTGCGATACAGGCGCGTCCAAGAAGCCGACTGCTGAATCGAGTCGAGTCAGGCTGGCACATGACGACCCGTTTGGCAGCCGGGTACAGGATTCGAGGGCCGCCATGGATGTCCTGCCGAACCCCTCTCGTCCTCTCCCGTTTTCACGCATACACCTCCTTGAATCCCGCTGACACCCCTCCCGATTCGCTCTGCCCGGCTCCGACGACTATTAAAGCCAATCGCCCGACCATGCCTCCCCTTCCGCCCCCCCCTCGCACAATGCCCCTCCACCCCTACCCGCACCGCCCACACAGGACGCCCGCCATCGCCGACAAGGACCCTTCCTCCCTCATCAACTTTGTCGACCCGTCCCCGTACGACCTCATCTCCCCCACCGACACCGACCAGATGATCTTTGGCCCCCTCGACCTCGACGATCACGCCCTCCTCTCGCCCACCTGGGATCCCACCCGCGACTTCGCATACAATCAGCCCATCTCCCCCATCCTCTCCGACAATCCCGCTTCCCCTTGTCCCGCCTCCGACTTTGATGTCTCTGACGCGTCCCCCAGCAGCGCCTTCCACGACTCCCACTCCTTTGGCGGCTTCGACGACGTGCAGCCCATGCTTGATCTCGATGACTCCAATCTCTCCCAGTGGCTAAATGACTCCCACGTTTCCCCCTTGGACCCATCGTCTTCCTCCCCCATCCCCATACGTGGCACCCAATCAGACCCACAATCTCCTCCTGCGTTCATCCCCTACGGCAGCCATGCGTTCCCCCAGAACGCCTCGTTCTCCCCGTCTGATTTCGCCACCCTCCATCCTCTCCCTCGATCGCTATCGCCCACCGAGATCTCAGACGGCTACCTCAGCTCGCCCGGCCTCGGCGTCGCCTCGATCTCGCCTGCCGACACTTCGCTGAGACCGCCCGTGTGGGCATCCCAGCTGTGGGACTCTTCCCATTACACTCCCTCGGCCTCTGCCCGTCCCCCAGGGCTTCACCCGCCCCTATCCGAGAACCCTTACACAGCCAAGGGCCAGCGATTCCACCCCAGAAGAGATGCCAACCCCCTCGGCCTGATGTTTCAGTCATCGAGCGCCCCTTCCCCGAACGCCGCAACGCTCACGCGCGCCTACAGCCGTCGCGCAGAATCCGTCTCTGTCAGCGACGACCCGGACGCCACCGTGCGGCGGAGAAGGAAACTGTCGCCAGATGAACCCCCAAAGGATGCGAAATCGTCTGAATCGCGTACGTGCATATCTGATCATATCCGTGCCTTCTGTGACTGTCGTCATGCTCATTATCTCCGACGTAGCTCCTCTCAAATCTGTCCTGAGGCAACCCAAATTGGCTCCATCCGCTTGGCAGCTTTACTTTACGGACTGGATCCAGCGCCACCAGGCAACGAGCACGAGAAAACTCAACGTTGCTCAGGCCGCCAAGGAAGCCGGCCAGGAATACGCAAACCTGACTGCGGAGGAAAAGGAGGTATGTACTGCGCGGTCTTCGTGAGAATTGCAGCCGATCTGGACTTCCATGATTAGCCATACAAACAACGATCCCTCATCCTCAAACAGGCACGCGAGCGCGAGAACACTGCTTACATGCGGACCCTGACACCGGAAGATATCAAACGAGAGAACGCCTTCCGGACCGCGCAACGCAAAGCCGGTCGGTCTCGGAAGAGCAATCTCAAGGATCCAAACGCCCCCAAGAAGCCGCTGAGCGCGTACTTTATGTTCTTGCAGCGCATTCGTTCGGACCCCATGCTGGTCAAGGACATCTTTGGCGACGAACAAGAGACGACCAAGCAAAGCGTCTTGGCTGCTGCCAAGTGGCGATCGATGACCGATGACGAGCGCAAGGTCCGCCGATATCGTACGCGCTGGTGCATCGCATGCTTATCTTTTTCTTTGCAGCCCTTCCTCGCTCAGGCAGAGAAGGAGAAACTCGAGTACGAGGCTGCGCGAAGGCTGTACGAGGAAGGCACGACCGGCCTCGGTATTGGGACAAGCATCAACTTTAGCATCCTTCCTGGATCTCCGTCCGAGAGCCCATTCCGCGCGCTTCGCTCCATCAAATCAGAGTCGTTTAGTTCCGAAAGCGAAAGCGACGGCGTGAGCCCGGAGGACAGTGCGAACAGATTTACGCAGATATGATCTCACTTTTTTTTGTTTTTCTCGACTGACAGACGGTAATCGTGCTTTGGTGTTTTACTCGGCCGTTGATGATCTTATATGCCTGTTGGATCGCTCATTCACGACACTGGACTTTATATCGACGATTCCTCTCATGGTTGGCCACTGTATTGTTAGAACACCTCATAGTTTACTTGTTCATATACCTCGTGACTCGATTGGCGAGAAAGTACACACGAACTCGTTACAGTACATCGACGATAGTGCTACGGTGACAGATGGGCGACCATCCTTTGATGCGGAGCGCCGTCTTCATCAAATTCATCCCCCTATATTGGTGGAGATCGCGTTCGCATCGATAATCAGAACAAACGGAAATATCACCTCTGGTCGATAGCCATAGCTCGAAGGGGAAGGCCAATTCAACCCATATACGAAGACGGCGTGGAGCAGGTCGGACATACTTGGAGTAGAACCCTTTAACGGGCAACTGCGCATGGCAGACGACCCGAGCGGGTTGCAATGCTCCCATCCGCTTCGCATCAGCTCGCACCCACTGATGCAGCGCAAGGACGAGATCGCGCCCGAAACGATGCCGCCGATATGGCTTGAGGACAGCCAGGCGGCTGAGCTTGTAATCGTTTCCCCCTGCCACGCTGCTGGCTCGGATTGTCCCAACGGGCGTCAGGGAAGGCAGCAACCGGAGCAAGAAATGGGTTGCTGTCGGATCTTGACTGCGTGGAAAGGGGTCAATGAACGATGGCCCCGGAGAGAAAACGGCGCACTCGTCGACCTCCACGTCCAACGGGAATCGCTGCTCGTGTACGAAAACGTCGATCCTGACGGCGATGCACTGATCCAGCAAGGGCTGTCTCTGGACGTGGCCGGGCGGGGGAACGACGACGAGTTCATGAGGAGGAGGGGGTTCCGACATCTCGGGCCAGAATGGAGGGGGGCAAAGCTGTATCGCACAGCACGCTGGAACGGGCGCGTTGCCGTTGCGCAATCCACACGGAAGCAAACACGAGCACACCCGAGCCGGGCACCCGGGCGAGCTGTCGTGTCGGGCCAGCCAGCGCGTCAAGGCGCCACCAGCCCGGCGTCGTGTTGGCACACCGGACGCCCATGTGATTTCGGATGCGGACCGACAGCATTTTATTTATTTACTTTGCCATGTCGTAATTACATAATAGCCAAGGGCCCTGTTCGTTTGAGCGCAAACTGCACGCACCAAGTCCATCGTTGTCGGGTACGTTTGCGTTCCGTGCCCACGTCTGCGCGCGCGTTCATGAGCGTTCCAGGAGTGGGGCGTCCGGGTCGGTGCTCAAGCGCTCATGGTCGAGCCGCTGGCAGCAGCCATCATATCAAGACCGTCCCTTCTCAAGCTGCCTCTCAACGCCATGGCACGGCCATCAAGGCGTCCATTTCCTGCAGACTTCTTTGCCCCTCTGCCGCCCCGGCCCAAGGGAAAGGAGAGGGCTGTAGAACCTCCCTCCATCATCGAGTGCAGCCCATGCCGCCTCGGAACGTCCACCTCCTCCTGCGTTGCTCGGCATTCCCCGTGGTGTCCGGGTACCCCGTTTGCTTCATGTCCGCCCCCGCCCACGACTGACTCCTTCGCTTCTAGTGCGAAATCGACTCTTCATGACGAACCAAGTCATTCCCCGTCGGTCACAGCCCCTTTCCCTGCCCCCCCAGCGATGCACACGCCGCCATTCTTCGTCCGCTCCACGCATCCTCTCGTCTCCGACGCACTTGCCCGATTCGCCACAACAGACCGTCCGTCTCCCGCCCCAACCCGATGCGCCCGCCGACAAACTCCGTTCCCTTCTGATTGCGCAGACCCCGCTCGATCCAGAACACGCCTGGCAACTTTACACGGAATCCGTCCAGGTCGCCGCGCTCACCCCAAGAGAGCAATTCCAGTTTGTCCAACGCGTCGTCGATGCGTTCGATCTCTGCGGTGATGCTCCGCCAGACGTGCAGTTGCTCCGCGCTTGGGGAACCCGCCTTGAGCCTATCCTTCGACATCTAAAATCAAACCTAGAGGTTGATTCCCCGCCGATCCTCTCTCTCAAGTGTGTCGCTGCCCAGGTCCATGCTTGGTCGGGCGATGTGGTCCAAGCGTCTCAGTTGGCTCACGAGGTCCGAGATGCCGCGCTCAGTCACGCCGACAGGCCCACTCTCTTGTGCGTCTACCGAAACATTTTGGTTCTTTTGCGCTATCAACACGGAGCCTCGCATGCGCTCGATCTGCTGGTTCGAGAGTGGACGTTTCTGGATACCCTTGCTCAGCCCGGAACCGTTCCTTTCCCGCAGGCTGCGTCGTTTCGCAAGGCGATGCACGCTCTACTTGTGGACATTTCAGATGGTGCCAGTCTGCTGCGATCACATTCAAGGGACGACGAACACGCTCGATCGCGCATGGGCAGATGGCTTCTGGAGGCGTACTATGTCAAAGGGTCACTTCACAGGGCGCACGCTCTAGTGCTGGAAATGCGCAGACAGAAACTGTCCGTCGACTTCAACCTCGAGATCAAATTAATTCGACGCCTCGCACGACATAATTTATTCCCTCTGGCGCACGAAATATTTACAGCCTTGGATCCTTTGACCGACCCCCGACTGTACTACTCGACTGGCCTCCATCTTTATGCGCGTTGTGGCGACGTGGATCGCGCGGAACAGTTTTTCCGCAAGCACGAGGACAACAGCTGGTCTACGCCGGCTGCACGGTCCATGTTGATGCACGCCTATGCCGTCGCAGGCAAGGCGAGCACGGTGGTGGAACTCTTTCACAAGTTTTTCCCAGCCCACCCGGGAGGCAACTTTACCGCCGATCGACCAGGGGTCATACACTACTCTACCGTCATCCTTGCACATGCAGAACTGGCCAACTTTGATGGTATCAATTTCTGGTTGGAGAAAATGCTGGAAGCAGGCTGTCGTCCAGATGGTCACGTGTACAGCATCATTCTTTCAAGTTTTGCGAGGCACGGAGATCTTGATGCGGTGGTCGCCACGCTTGATCAAATGCGTGCTGCCGAGGTAAAGCCTGATCGCGTCCATTACACGAGCGTCGTTACCCTTCTTGCCCGCAGGAAAGATGCTGTGGCGGCAGAGGCAGTTTACTTGCGGGCTCTGCAGGAGGGTATCACCCCCGATCGCATCATGCTCACCTCTCTCATGAACGCACACGTGGAGGCCGGGTCTTGGGAGGGCGTAATCCGCATCTTTGACTACCTTCGACAATCTCTACGCTTTCGTCGCGATCTGCCCATCGAAGTCTACAACACGCTTCTTAAAGCTTACGTCCTCATCGGTACACCCTTCCGTGTCGTGTTTGGCATCTTTCGCAAGCTCGCGCGAGTCGGCGTGTGCCCCCTCGGGTACACGTACGCCTT